>VZTF01004366.1:107456-125036 GCA_013397755.1 Cnemophilus loriae
CGGCGGCGCAGGCCACGCCCCCTCCCCGCAGTAGCGCAGGACCACGTGCTAGCTCGGCCAATCAGGGGGGAACTCAGGGTGCTTTAAGAGCTGCGCGCCAGTGACCGCGCGCTGCAGCAGCAGCCGCGGCGTTGCCATGGAGACGGCGGCTGGGCCGGTCGCCATGGACGCGGCGGCGCCGCCGGGCGGTCGGCGGGACGCGGTGCTCGCCGTGATCGGGGAGATCGGGACGGAGCCGGAGCGGGGGGCGCTGCGCGGCGCCCTGGAGCGCGGTGAGGAGCGGGGTCGCGGCGAAGGGTCCGGGGTGAGACGGACGAGATTCCTGCCCCCGAGAGCCGCGGAGCTGCGCGCCTGCCGCGTCGTCCCTGCCGCCGCCTGGGACGAGGCGGAGCTGCCAGTGCCCGCTCCACCCTGCGGCACCGCCGTCTCGCTGCAGGGCTTCATCCCACTCCTCCTGGCGGGACGGCGGCGGGGGCCCGTGGGCGGTGGCTGCGGGAAGGGTCGAGGCGTTGTCGGGACCGCGGGGCGGAGGCTGAGGCCGAAGCCGAAGCCGTGGGGCCCGGGCGGAGGACGAGGCCGGGCGGGGCTCGGATCCCCGGCGCAGTGCGGGGCTGGTCTCTGCGGCGTCAGGCGGCATCCGTTGTCTTTTTTCTCCCCTGATTGCTTTATATGCATTAGCGACATGCAGCTAACGCAGTTTCCGAACGTCTTAGAGCTTAGAGACATTTCATGGTTCTCCTTCCCCTCAGTCTTTATTTTATTAGTGGTTTAGTAGATTACATCTTATTTCCATCTTACCCCAAAATTCTGTCTTGTTGGAGGAACTGTCTTGCTGGACTGTTCACTGTGGTCCTAGGGACCGCTGTGAACAGGGGTCTGTTGAGCTATGGCCTCTCCCTGTCTGTAGAGCAACTGCGTGGACCAGACTGAGGGAGGACAAGCCACATAGTGAACCGCTTCAGGAATGACACAATGCAGGATAGGCCTGCCGTAACATTTTTCTCCTCTGTTATCCATATTTTAGTAACACCCGGAGGCCTTGGCAATGAATTAGTCTTTGTATACTAGGTGCAGTGTTGTTTAGAAGTAAGGGGAAAGGAGGTGGTGAGATGATAGTTCTTCCTTTGTGTCAGTTTCTGACAAAAAGACAAAGGAGAGCTGATCAACTACATCAGGACCTTAAGGGAATCCTTGTTCTAATAAGCAGTTAGTACACCTTTGAGAGATAAAGTAACAGCCTTCTGACTCACCTTCACTCCTCCCCTCAGCCTCCCATTTCCAAGGCACATTGGTTTGAAATATGCCAGGGATAACAGTCATAACTATTGGCCAAACTGTGTTATTCAGAGATAATTATGTGACTGTTTAGATCTCAAGCACCAGCAGTACTGAAGAACAGATGGACAGTGCAATTTAAGAAAGGGGTGGGTGTAAAAATGTCAAATATTGTCCAATTTCTTCACTTCAGCATCTTTTCCAGCTATCTCTGTTGGCAGGCCACTTACCGGCTTCTTCATGAGGAGTGTTTCATTCCCTTTTTTAAGGGATGGCTTTAGTCGAGAGTGGTAGACCTGATTATGACCATCTGGCCTCTGAAAGACCTTCTTTGAAGGGGCCACTCCTGCTTCCTGCACAGCAGGGTGATCATCTTCACTTGGCATGTCACTGAACTGGTGTGCCAACCTACATCCTTATCCATTCTCTGAATCTTTGAAATGGTGACAGATCAGACTGTGAACTAACAGATTTCACTCTGATTCTGCAGTCATATGCCAGTAACCTGAGAATTCCCACTGCAGAGGAAAAACATGCTGTTTGCAACGTAAATTGTAACTGCCACAGTAGAAATAAGTTCTACAGTTGGCCTTCTCTGACTAGAAACCTGCTGAAATTCTGCCAAATGTAAACACTTCTTTCATTTGCATGAGAGGCAGCCATTTCAGCCATATTAGTGAGTTAGTGGCAGTAGAAGTGAATCACTCAAGGAGTTGGAAACCTGGATTTCAGTCTTTCCTCTGTCACTTACATGGAGTAGGACCTCCAGCAAGTTAGAGTTTTCCTCACTGCTAAGTGGGAGAATGACCTTTTCTTAAAATGGACCAATATTTGCAAATTGAAAGATAGATATGAAAAATGAGAATAGTTAAAATGACAGCAATCTTGAGACAATAGTCAGTATATTATGATGTTGTAGACAGCTGCACTCTTGATTCAGGGAATTCAAGAAATGTGGAAATGATGATTCCCACTTAAGTGTTAGCTGCTGTAGAGGGCTCGCATGAGGGTAGAATAGGCTGCTGAGCAGTGAATACAAAGGATGAAAAAACTAGGGTTTGTTTTGTGTCTGTTCTGTTGGCTGTGGCACCCTGTCTGCACAAAAAAAAAAAAAAAGATAAAACAAAACAAACAAAACAAAAAAAAAACCAAAACAAAAAAAACCCCAAACCCTCTAACCAAGCAAAGAACAAAATCAACAAAAAACCCCAAAACATAAAAAAACCCAACAAAAAAGCCCCAATCAACCAACCATAAAACAACCAAAGATATTTTTTTCTGTTGATAAATCTCTTGCCCTAACTGATATAAGAAGTATGTTTTTCCAGACTTCTTTCTGAATCTTGGTTTAGGGGAATGCAATAGTGGCTACAGGACATTATAGGAACCTGCTCATTTCCAGGTGTAGAGCTTTGTAGGCTGTGACTTTGTGAATATGTGGGATATCGGAACAACATTTTTTCCAAAATACTGTCTAATAAATGCTAGTCTTATTTTTCTGTTCCTGTGTTACTTTTGTCCAATTTTGAAACAATATTCTGAAGACTAGGTCTGGTGTTGGGGAGAAATGCCAAATCTTTTAAGCCAGTTACCTCAGCAGGAAATAAAACACTCACAAGGGCATAAAGAATGAGATGGAAAACTGATGAGTCACATGGTCCCTTACCTAGGCTTTGCATGTGCAAAGAGCTTGAATATTTACCTTTATTGTGGTATAGTCTGCACTCTCATGGTAGAGGATTCTAATCAGCAAGGACAATGTTGTGGCTCATGTGCCATGGAGTGATAAATTGGAATTGTGGCAAATTGGGAGAGATTACAAGTAAACTTGGACTACCTGTAGGGAAGAAAATGTTGAATAAATTGTTGCAAGTATGAGAACACTTGAGATGATTCCACTCTTCCCTTTCCTTGCTCTGAAAGAGCATCTATTCTTTCTGCATCCTAGAGGATGTAGCAGTACCTCAAATAGCACTTATTGCTGCAGTAGGACACGATGACCATGACACAGCAGCTAGTCAGCAGGATTTGCCCTGCAGAGTGCCACCTTGTTCCTGTCCAGGTCAGAATGCTCATAAGTACTGCATTAAGAGTCTCTTATACTGGACATTTGTTTAAACAATTATACTCTCTTGGAGTGTAGCATAGGAAAACATTTTGTCCATCTTCTTGCTCCATGTCTTTTTATTATGCGTTTCATTTGTTCGCATCCCATGTCCAAATTGAAAGGCGCTGTGCTGGTAAGTTGTTTGGTTTTCTGGTTTTTTTTTTCTCTTTTCTTTTCTTTTTTCCCTGAAGTTCAGATGATTTACTGAGGGTTTTTTGTGCAGTCTGAAGTGCAGACTGTCAGCTCATAAATGAGCTTTGTTACTCTACTGCGTCAGCTGTCACCAGAAAAAGAAACTAAGCACAAAGGTTTTTTTAGCTGCTGTAGATTCTACAGGCCTTGAGGCTACTGACCTGTGTGATGCAATGATTACTGTGTCTTGGTATGTGTAGAAAGCTGGAGCATGTATCCTTGAGGATCCTCTCCCACCAGTGGCCGGCAAAAGCTGTTGCACAACATGGAGAACTAGAACTTCGGTAAATGGGAATGATATCTCTGTAGAAAATTAACATGCTTCCCTTGAAAGAAAGCAGAAAATAGAGGCAATAAAACTTTGTATTTTATGCAAGAGAGGTGGTGAAAGAGCTCTCAGTGAGGACTCCATCAATAAATACCGGAGCTGAAATTGTTGTTTCAGTTAACCTTAGAAGTCTATGGCATTGGCCTTCAACATCTGAACATTAGCACGCATCAGCACCAGATGCTGGAGTAGGGATTCATAGTGATATCCTGCTTTTGTTCATAGTGGCACAGTGTAGAGTCACACCATCTAGGAAAGGCTGCTCCCTACTGGGATGTGAAGATCTGTGGTCTGTAGTGTTTGGTGTCCTCCAGAATGTACACCTGCTCACACTGAGATCTGAAGGTGATTTCCCCAGTATGGCTTGGTGCCACTTGCTCTGGGAGCAGAAGCACCTTCCTGCTGTGATATGAAGGCAATTAGCTGGCAAAGATTATAAAGATTAGAGAACAGACTCAAATGGTCTCAGTGGGATCAGTGTCTTTGAAGGAGTGATTAGGCAGAGTGAGTTGGAGGGGTGGGGGACTTTCGTGACTTGGAGGATGCACAGGCTATAAGAGCAAAAAAGCTGATGTCTCTGAGCTTTTCAGTAGCATAACCACGCAGTAGCCCATCTCTACCAGTGACCAGTGCTGGAGAGTGCAGATGTAAAATTAACATGATGTATTTGTTTGGTTAGGCGGTAGTGTAATTTATTTGGCCTCATCTCTTGTTGATTTCCCTTGCATGAAGTCCAAGTTGAATGGAGACTTGCTCACTGCATGTCCTTTAGGAAGAAATGTTTTATGGAAGGTAAGTGTCTTATGGTCCTCTGCTTCTGAAGACTTTCTCCATCCTAAGTATGCTTGTCTAGTAGAGCATCCCTGGTCTTTGTGTGTCTTGCTCACTTCTCTTTCTCCACTTCTGTTTCTGGAGTAGATATCATGACAATGACAGCTTACTTTTTTTTTTTTTTTTTTTTAAAAGGAATTCGTTCCTGGAACATTAATACTCTGTACTGTGATCTGAATCATCAACTGCGGCTCTTTGTAACACGACATCTGGCTCAGTTTTCTTCTGAAGTCAAAGGTCGGCTTTTTGGCGTATATACATTAACTTTTAATTCTTGTTTTGGGTCTGGAAAAAAAACCCAAACCAACAAGAAAGAATAAAACTGATTGTGATTCAATTAATGACTTGTTTGCCCAGGATTCTGCAGAGCTGAATGCTAAAGAAAAACAATCTTAACAGTATGTTGGATGCAATGAATTTACCTTAAAATTACAGGTCTTACTACTGAGAATAGAACTGAATAGAAATATGTGCTGGTTGAATGCCTATTAAACTAGTTAGAAGTTAGAATTCATCTGTCTATCTATCTCTATCTATCTATCTTTCTGTATCTTATTCAGATGGCACAAAATAGTTTACTTTGTAAGCTATTTATTATTGATCTCTTCCTGTTAGGTTTTAGAATATGTTTTCATTTGCACAAAAGGTGTTGCAGGTAGTGTGCAAGAGTGGCCAAATGACTTTTTGGATTCCTCTTTTGAAGGCCTAGCTCCCTTTCCTGAGAACAATTAATAAGAGCATTATAAAAATGACATTAACCATTAGAAATTGTGCTTGCTTAGCTTGTGAAAAGCTTGAACTCTGTTTATAATACTTTTATATAACATATATTAAGTTACTTTAATAAGCACAGATGACACTTGCAAAACCTGGTTTATATAAGACCATCTTATAGCTCACTGTATGTTTTGCACTCTTGTCAAAGCTTCTGAATTTTTCCAGCTGGGGATGCTGTTCTCCTAATAGCTGTGAAAGAAAGTACCTGGACTCTTCTCAAATGTGCCACTGACTGAGAGGTCTCACCTTCTCTGCGACTTTTTGACATGGGGATGGAAATTCTCCCTCCTTGCAAGATGGTGTGTGCGTGTGTATACACTTATGGGATTAAAATAATGTGTATGAAACGTATAATTTGAAACACTCAGCAGATCTGTCTCAATTTGAAGCAGCTGTAGCAGGGCCTATAGTACAAATAGACTAGAGCACTAAGAAGTTACCATGAGTATAACATTTGCCCAAGATTTCTTCTAAGTTAGAGTTGAAATATTTGGATAAATGTTAGCAAAATGTATCCCACTCACTTCCCTAGCGTAGGTCCCTGAAGAGCAAAGGGTGATGAATGTGTTGGCGGTCTGTGAAGAGGTTTCTGTGATGGAATTGCGAGTCTGTTAACCATCTATGAAGAGGTTTCTGTGATGGATCTGGGGAACTGCAAGTCTGTTAACCAACTGTCAGGCCTACTGAGGAAAACAGCAGCAACTACAATAAAAGGCAGGAGTAGTGTCTATCTGGGAAGAGTCACTGTTGGTTCTGCAAAGGGAAGTTCTGCTTTTCAAATGTCTTACAGTTCTTCAAAGAGATCAGCAAACATAGATGAATGATTTAGTCTACCAAGCAAAAATATTTGGGGAATCTAAGTCTATGAAGTCTGTTCAAGAAAACCTATTGGGCACAGAATTAGGGGCCGGGCTTTGGTATGCAGAAGTTACTGACAGAAGGATGGGTAAACGGAAGTTCTGATATAAACTGTGTGTAGAGACTTGGTCCTGAACTGGAGGCTTGCAGCTTAACCTGGTGTTAGTCATGCTGTCACTCTTTTTTAGAACCACCATTACACAGCTGCAGAGTTTCCTGTGGGACTATACATTCCAGCCAGCTCTGCACAGTATCTCTTTGCTCTAGTACATTTTTTGGGAAAGGAAAAGCATAACTGCCTCTCAGCAGCTTCTGCTTCTGATGTGCTTAGCAGTAGAGATGTGAGGGATTCTGGCCTGGGGATCTAGCAGACATGGATTGGTCTTTGGACCAGAGGTTTTACTATAGGGGCTCCTTGGTTTGTGGCAAGTGTGTACAGCTGGCACACACAATTCCTCTAATAAATCTCCCTGGCAGCACTTAAGGCCAGAACAGCCAGACAGAGAAAGGCTTTGGGATTATGGGGGTCTAGAGAGCAGCTTTGCCTCAAGTTGGATACTTGCACATTTCCTGTCTGGACCCATGCTTATTCAATAAGCATGAATCTTGAAATGCAGCAAGATGATCTGTCAGAGGTGAAAGGTGTGTGTGTGAGAATAATGGCTACAATTTAAAATGTGTTAAGCAGCTGTATGGGACTGTGGAAAATAATGATGACAGTCTGTACAGGAAGATTGTGCAGGAAATAGTGTATCTAGAATGCTGAGAGGCTTAAATTGAGGAGTTATGCTATAATCCCAGGATTTACTTGATGGTGTTAGTTCTTGCATGCAGATAGGTTTCTCTCAGTGACAGCAGTAAACTATGGTTATGGCATGGTTTGTGGGGAGGAAGTGGGAAAGACTGCTACAAGAGGAATTTCACGTCTCAACTGATAATACAATCTAGAAGAAGCTCAAAATATAAACTGGGAACAGTCTTGTCTGCATTCCGTATGTACAATTAGATAATACCCTCTGGAATATAGCTGCAGCTTTAAATGCTCTTTTACCTTTGCAGTTTCTGCTTGAGCAGCTATTTTTTACTGACTACTTTGATGGTAAAGAATCTTTCTGATTTTTTTTTTTTTTTAGCAACTTGCTGCAAATTCACTGCTGTATATCTTGTAACAGCCCTGTGAAGGTGTTGTTCATCACTATTCTCCAGATGAACATACATAAAACTAGAACTTTTTTATTGTCATTCAGCTCTACACTTTACTTACCCTCTTGTTCCTCCTGTGGGCAAAGTGAAGAGTGCCTGCAACTGATTTTCCTCTTAGCATTCATAGCTTGGGGCTAGCTTCTCCGAGCAGAAGGCTGTACTAGAGATCTCCTGAAATCCCTTCCAGCTAATGTTGTTTTGATTCCATACTACTTGAAAGATCCCAGTCTGTTGTGTGGGGGACATGTACCTCCACATTGGTATGCTGAGTAGGATAGCTGAAGGATAAAACTATTCTTTTCAGAGGTGCATTAACCGGAGAATCATTCCCTTAAAGGCTGATGTTATCAGTCTGTTATTAGGGAGAAGTCAGCTGGAGCATAGCAGTTACTGTAAAGCCAGAGTAGTTCTTTGACCTTCTATTTAATGCAGAAGGTTTCTCACTTGACAGACTTGTAGCAACCAGTAAATGTTTGACACCACTGGCAAGAAACAAAAGATGGAGACTGGTAACACAATATGACTAAGTAAAGCAGTCTACCTACCAGAATATTCCAAGACATGCCCCTTTGCAATTTCTCATTCGGTTACAATAGTTATTTCCAAACTGTATTTGTAGGATGTTAATGTATAATGTTTGCAGCTGCAATTAAAATGTAACTGCAGTGTTCTGTGGGAACAGAGATGGCACAGTTATCCCTCAGACAAACTTTTAGCCTGCTTAAAGATGATGAGGAACAAATGAGTCTCAAATGCAGTACAATCAAGAAGAGAAAAGCTGAGGGCAGAGCTTGTAATAGTAAAGTGAGACTGAATGTGTCTTATGGAAGTTGATCTGTTGTTGGGGTTTTGAGTTCCTTTTTTTCCCCACACTGACTTGCTGGCTGTCCTCTGGGTACCACAGACAACATGGCTCTTGCTGTAGGGGTAATCTCACAGCATAGTTCACAGGTTATGGATGGGAGGCACAGCAAGAAATCAAGTGTGTATGTATTTGGAGATTCTGGAAGCTAGTAAATTGTCTGAATGAAGGAGAGGGTGATGTGAGGGAAGAAAATGAACAGAAGTGTGCCCTCCTGTATGCTAAGGGCAGCCCCAGGTGCACTTCTGCACAACTCTCAGTTGCCACTGGCTGCCAGAGTAGTTTAAGATCATGGGGAGTGTCTCCTTGCACTGGATGTTAAGAGCTCTTTAAAACCAGGAGGGAATGTCTCTTTCAAATAAAAAGTGACATGGTGTGAGGTGAAATGCTCAAAATAATTCTTTCTCAGCACAGGGGAAGTATGCTTTCTGATATCGATTTTGATGTTCAGAGAAAACCACTTTTTCTGAAAACAGTTAACTCCATGAATATTAGCAGCTGCTTTCAGTCTGACTAGGGGGTTTTAAATACCTCAGCAACCATCTCAGTGGTCTTTTCTCTCAAGCTGTTCTTTGTGTTGGCCTTCAAAAAACTTTCTAAAAATAACCAATGATGTAATTGAAAATCAAGCTAATAAAAACACCATGCAGGTTGAATTTGATGGAACAAATTCTTGAAATAATGAAACATTGATGATATACTTTTCTTGCCTCTGTAAAAGGATTATGAGAAATATTAAACACTTTCAAGTATTAGCTTGCATTTTCCTTTGCAAACATAATGTTCTATATTGAAAGCCATCAGCAACAGTTGAATAACTAGCTGCCTTGTCAGCAGATGGCCTTCAGGCTCTGAAGCCTTTCATATTCAGCCTAACACTCATTCTTCGCATCCTACTGATGCCTTTGTTTTACACTTTGTGCCAATTGAGGATACAGATGTATCTGCCACAGCTCCCTGAGAATGTGGCAAAGTTCCTGAAGGCAGCTGTCTTTGGATGAGCACTCCTAGAAGGCTTTTACCTCAGACTAGCAGAAGAATTTGGTTTTACTGCCTTCCTGGAACATACAGGCAGCTACAAAGAGGATGGAGACTTTCCCTTCACAAGGGGCAGTGAGTGCAAGTTGCATTGGGAGAATATTGAAGTTAGGTAAGAATTTTATTTTTTTTTACGGTGAGAAAAATCAGTCAGAGGGAAAAACCTCCCAAGGACATGGGAGAGTCCCATCTTTGAAGGTTTTCAAGATGTAATTGGCCAGGGTGCTAGATGTATAATCTCCGTTTCATTTCCCATGAAGTTGAACCAGACGATCTTCTGAGGCCCCTTCAAACCTTGGCTATTCTGTGCTTCTATGAATTCAGCTTTGCAACAGTGAAAGGACAGGGACTTTTAGTCCTGGCACAAACTAGGTTGTTAAGTTACAAATCTAGTAAGAAGAAAAGGCAAATGCACGAGCCCACCATGCACATCTTTATCTGAAAGTCTGGATTTGATCTTCCTTTTACATTAACAAATATCCCATAGGTCAATGTTTTCACTGGTGCAAGTGATTCAGCTTCTTTGGAAGCTGAACTTGGAATGGCTTGGAGTGTCAGCTTGTGCCATATGCTTTTTCCTACTGCACTTAGTTAGTCTTCAGTGGTGAGTCTCAAGTGCATGACAGTAAAAAAAGCTGCCTTGTTTATTCAAATTATAGCTTCTAGATAGTACAGATGATAAGTTTGTGTGTTCAAGCAAAAGCTGTTCTAGACAGGATGCAAAAGACCAATTGCTTGTGAAAATTAGATTACAGTGAAAGTGTATGTTCCCCACAGCTGTGGCCTCTTGCTAGAGAGATTTCTGTAACGTAGATCATTGAGTGATGGATTTTGTTCAGCTCTTGGCTGTTAATAAAAATACTGCTATATCCTAAATTTGCATGTTCAGGTAGCAAAAAAGTCAGTGGCTAACACTACTTTTTTTTTTTTTCTCCCACAGATGCAACAATGATTCTTTGGACTTTTGATGCAATTTCTGGTCCTTGAGCAATTAATTGTCCTGTACCATTTGTCTGCCAACATACTTTTGACCAGAGAAATACAAAAGCAAGCACTTGTCAGCTTCTGTGCTTCTTCCTTGTGTGCTTGAGGGCTGTATTTACTTTCATAGTAACCACACTGAGCATGACCTCAAAGATGCCATGAATTGCAGTTTACTAAAATAGCTTCCCAAGCTGTAAGCGCAGCTCGTGTTTCTTGTTGGCACATGTGGCTGCAATAATCTCAAACATTGCTCTTTCCAGCTGATTCCTGTCACAAACATCTTTAGATTTTTCACCCAGATAACTGGTAAAGAATATCTGTGGGACTTGCAAGCACCACCAGGATCTACCAGTTAAACATACTTTAGTCAGTTACTCATGTGTTCTGTAGGAACACATCTTCTCTAAAGCTGCTGTACATTAGGGTGGGTAGTGGTACTGGTTCAAGCCAATGGTACACCCAGCACAGCAACAAAAAAATGGATGCATGGACAGCAGTGTAAGATGAGTGCATAAAATACTTCTTCCTTGTACTATCCTGGCTCATATGTCTTTCTAGCTCATTAAGAGGTATGTTTTCTATCTGTTTAGTAACAGCACTTTTCAACTTCCACGAAGTTTTTCAGTTTTTCCCTGCAAGCAGAGGAAGCAAGGAGTAGAACAGTTCATTGACCTGTCACAGGAAGAAACCTGCAACCACATCTTATTTGCTTGAATTCTTATTCCTGCCTGGTCTCATTTTGATATATCTTCCTGTATTGGACAATCTTGTCTGATCTGGTTGTGTTATAGGTCTGGCATATTGGCCTTCTCATGATTTCTCTAGACTGCAGAGGCCAGAGTTTCTTATAGGGAATATAATGGTTTCTTATACGGAAACTATCCCAGACCTTTTGTTTTATATTTTTTTATTAGTGCCTTCCAGATCTACCTCCTTGGGATGCTGGGGACAGAAGTGTGTAGTGTTCAAAGTGGGGTAGAGCTATGCATTTACACAGTAGCACAAGATTTTTTTTCTTCCTTTCCTGATTTCTGACATATCTATTGCTTTCTGACTGCTGCTGAGCAGTGAGCTGATTCATGAATAGAACTGAGGTTATCATAACCTCGACCAGTGGTAATAGTTAGCTCTGGTTAGCAATAGTTAGTGTAATTTTATATGTGATTTATACTGATAAATAAAGGGGCAAACGAAACTCAGCATTGTGGAGTTTCCCTGGCAGTTCCTCTACAGCCATACTTGGTACTGTCCATAAGCTTTGCCACCAGTCTACTTTCCTCCTTTTCAGGTCGTCTATGAATATAGTGAGCAGCACGAGTCACAGTGTAGGCTTATGTGACATGACTTGTAAAATAATGATTGCACTATATCAATACAACCTTTGAGATTTTGACAAGCTTATTTGGTTTTTATTAAGAAGGAAGGTCATGTTTTCTGTAAAGTCATGCTGACTGACATTTAGTATTCTGTTTGAGTCTTTACTGCTGATGGGTTTTCCAGTCTCCTAGGACTTAAATGCCAGAGTAGTGGAGCTCATATTGGAAGCTGAGAGCTTCTTAGTCAATCTTTGATCTTGTACAAGAAATTGTCTTTTGTATAGGCTTGGTCTGAATGCTGCAATCTCCCACCACTGTTACTGTTAAAATTTCATTGTCTCTTAAATATATTTTAATTTCTTTCAACTACAGAACAGAAATATTTACTGAATGTTTGTGGCTCTATTTGACCTGCAGAGCTTAGTTTTAAAATGAGATATAGCATTAAAACATCTGCTAAAGTTGGTAAAAGCAGTGTTTTTATATATGGTCTTACGTGTTTTTGCTTTTGTGCTAAGGGAGCTCCTCTGGACATTACACATCCTCAGGGTTCTCTTTGCTTTTAAGAAGCTGAACAGAATTTTACCCTCAATATTCAGCAGAGGAGCTTAACAGAACCAGAGCAGCTGTGAAAAATTGATTCTTTCATAGGCATGATGCTTTCCATGAGTAGACGGGAAGATGGGCTGCATTTCATGCATCTGATGCCAGTATACTGACACTGCTTTGGCAGGCCAGGAAGCTGTCAGTCTTCATCTCTGTTTGCCTGTTGTATTTCAAACTGTTCCTATGTTCCTGCCATGTGTTTTGAGGTTCTCACTGTGACACCCAAAAAGCTACAGCGTGAAAATAAGAAACCAAAGCCCCAGTGAGCTATTTTGAACTTCAGCTCAGCAGAGGCTCAGCAAACATCAGTTTCTTACTTTTGTGCTGTTCTGCCCAAGCGTTGTTACTGACTGAAAGGGCCCTAAAATTCATGTAAGTTTTAAATTGACCCTCTGGAACTCACATTTTTGTACATACTTGTTGTACATTTGAAATTGCTGAGGCTTCAATGAATCATACAGGATATACTCATGGAAAGCATCATTCCTGTAAAAGAACCAATTTTTCTCAGCTGCTCTCCTTCTGTTAAGCTCTTCTGCTGAGTACTGAGGGGGAGATTCGGTAAAGCTTTTAAAAAACAAGTAAGATCAAAGGAAATGCCTTACTAGTTCAGATCAGTGGTCTATCAAGCCAAATTGATTGCCCTTTCCCCCTCACAGGTCGCTCCCTATCTATGTTGGGGTTTTTTTAAAATAAGAATTGTTCAAAAGTACTGAGTGAACCAGTTAAGGGAAAAATAAAAAATGGGGGGTGGGGGGCGGAAAGAGGATGTGCTTCCACTGAATGCCAGCAGAAAACCAGCAAAGGCTGTTGAAGACACCATTTTCTCCATCCTATAATATTAGCAGCTCTCATTCATTGAATAACAGTTTACGGATGATCTATATGATGTAGAACAGTTTTTTAAACTGTGCTCTGGTAGCTGTTTCATGTTGTCCATCACAGTAGTTGCACACAGAATAGTGGGGGTGGGAGGGAAGGAGAGTTGCTGGTATTTGTGGGTTTGGTTTTATATATTTTGTGTTGCAGTGACATTTCTTTAGTTTGACAATGGGAGCATTCTCTTGGTGGCCATATGCATTGTAAGCACGGCAGCTGCAGCAACAGAGTAGAGACCTCCTAAATAAGAGGAGTTCTAATACATGCTGCTTTTGAAGTCTTCATGTTGTTCCGTGTTTAGCAGAGGTGTTGAAACTAGAGATACTTAGTACAAGTCAATACAAGTTTTTGGTGGGGTTTTTTTGTGGGTGTTTTGGAGTATTTTTCTTGGTTTTTTGTCTTTTTTTGTTGTTAGTGGTGGTGGTTTTTTGTTTGGTTTTGTTTTTTGGGTTTTTTTTTGTTTTTTTGTTTTTTTTTTTTTTTGCAAATGTTGCTGGAATTCTGGTATCAGTCACATCTAGATTTTGGAAGGAAAGCCTTATAAATATGTTGTGTGTCATTATTTCACTCTTGTTCTGTCCACTTTTCTCTAGTGTGCCTGGAAGCAGTGGCTTAGAGTAGGCTTTTCTACTCCTAGTCAGCTGGACCTTGCTAAGATAAATATGATAAGCAAAGGGGAAGCAGGATTAAGTAGAAAAATAATCTTTAACATGTGAGTTTCAGCAGCTGTGTATAATTTTCTGACAGATTTCTCGGTCTGTTTCCCTCTACCCTGTTGTGAATGCAGTTCCCTTCCCTTCGCTTTTAAAGAATTGCTGGTATTGGTGTGGGCTCAAGGAGTGAGTCTCTGACCAGCTGCTCTCAATTCCTGTTTACCTGAGTGTTGCACTCAGGTGAGTGGTTTTGGGGGCTCCAGTGCTGGTATCCTTTGTAGGCTGAGGACCAGGGCTGAGCCTTTACTGTATGTGGCCTCATGGCTTGGCCATCAGGTTCTGCTGCGCTTCCCATGGTGGCTTCGTGGGGTGGAAAGCCACTCACAGCCAGCGAATGTGCCTTATCTCACTGTTCCAGCACAGGGTAATAAGTGGCACTGATGTGCCAGATGCCAGAGAAACAGGCCATGCAATCAGCACTAGGTGCTCGTATACCTTGGTGACTGTGGCAGGCCCTTGGCCAAGGAGGACAAGGCTGCTGCTCTGCTTCACTGGTGCAGGCAATGGGTCCAAACAGAACTCCTAGAGTGATCTCATCTAGAATCTGAGCTGCTGTTTTGGGAAATAAATTCTTCCACTAGGTCCAGATTCTGAAAAGTGGAAAAACAGTGTGGATGGAACATGTTAATCCTATTTTGCACTGAGATTAATTGTTGTCATGTGCTATTGTAATTTTAATGCCATAATTCCTACCTTCTTAGAAAACAGATGTCCCTCAGTCTGACTGGCTCAGTTACAGAATTTTGCCTTGCTCTATTAACTATGGTGTTGCTGGAACATACACCTCTTTCTTCCCTCTGTAAGAACTTAAGTTGCAGACTTGAGGCATCATTTTCCCCTCCTGACCTGATGTTGCTTCTTTCTTGGGTAACCTGAGATGACATGCTTTCTGTTTGATATTAAGAAATCATAATAGACTTTGTGGTAGAAAGTCAGGAATTCTGAAGTGGAGTTAATGGGGATCATTAATGGCTCGGATCTAGAGGAATCTTTCTTCTGAAGTACCAACTTGTTTTCATTCTGTTCTGCGTAGTGGAATGCCTTGCCAGTTGATTTGGATACTTTAGGGGATTGTGTAGACAGACAGTCAGCTTTTCCTGATTTCTTTCCAGGACATGTGTTACTGCAGAGGATCCACACCAGATCCTTAATCCACCTGTAATTTCTTTTTACTTTTTGCTTTATCCTGCTGGTCTGTATGAAGCAGTAGTGGAAGAAATGGGTCAGTTCCTGAGTTTGAGCTTTGGAATACCAAGAACACTACAAAGAAAATGATGTCACTGCCTGAAGATAGTTCCTATTTTTATTTTAAACCAAATGCATGTTTTAGCTCTTGCTTGTGGGTTTTAGGGGGGGAGGTGCTAGGATTTTTGTGTTATGTAGACTTTTTCAGGTAAGGTGGTTTCTTATTTGAACGTATGACTGGTCTGTTATAAACCATAGGTAATTATCATAGAAACATAGAATATGCTGAGTTGGAATGGACCTACCAAGATCATCAAGTCCAACCCCTGGCCCTGCACAGGGCACCCCAAAATCCCACCATGTGCCTGAGATTGTTGTCTAAACACTCCTTGAGCTCTGGTGGCATTGGGACTGTGACCACTGCCCTGGGGAGCCTGTTCCAGTGCCTGATCACTCTCTGGGGGAAGAACCTTTCCCTAGCACCCGGCCTAATCCTCCCCTGACACAGCTCCAGCCTATCCCTCAGGTCCTGTCACAGAGAGCAGAGATCAGTGCTGCCCTTCATGAGGAAGCTGCAGACTCCCGTGAGGTCTGACCTCAGGATGGCTTCTCACCTAGACCCTTCACCATCTCTGTAGGTCTCCTTTGGATGCTCTCTAATAGCTCCAGATCTTTCTTGTATTGTGACACCCTAAATTGCCCCCAGA
Organism: Cnemophilus loriae; assembly: GCA_013397755.1. Taxonomy (NCBI): domain Eukaryota; kingdom Metazoa; phylum Chordata; class Aves; order Passeriformes; family Corvidae; genus Cnemophilus; species Cnemophilus loriae. The sequence continues at coordinate 123,318 of VZTF01004366.1, forward strand.
ACTCGAGGTGAGGCCACACCAGCGCAGAGCAGGGCAATTGCGTTCCTCACCCAGCCAGCGATTCTGGGCCTGATGCCTCCCAGGACACCGTTGGCCATCCTGGCTGCCAGGGCACTGCTGACATATTCAACTTGCCATCAACCAGGACCTGCAGGTCTCTTCCCAAAACGCTGCTCTCCAGCCTCTCATTCCCCACTCTGTCCATACATCCAAGGCCACCCCATTCCAGGTTTAGAATCCAACACCTGTCCTCAAACTTCATACGGTTGGTGATTCCCCAACTCTCTGAATTGTCAAGGCCTCTCTGCAGGACTTGTCTGCCTTCAAGGGAGTCAACAGCTACTCTTAATTTAGTATAACTGGCAAACTTACTCGGTATCCCTTCGAGTCATATGTCCAAGTCGTTTACGAAGAGAACTGGGCCTAAACAGAGTAATAGAGGCACATGTGTTCATTAAGGGAAAATAGTCAGCACAGCCAAGAATTCCCGCTGTCATGGTGGTAAATAGTGGAGAATGAGCTCTCTGCCATAGGTGTTCTGTGTGGGGCTTCTCTGCTGCAGGGGTGATGGGGCACTGCTATGGTGGAAAGCCAACCCAGTACAGGTCACTGCTGTGATCTGCTTGCTCTTTCTCCTGTCATTGCTTAGGTCTGGTGTGTGTGGGAGCTGCTAGCAAAGCTGTCAGTAACATGCTAGTGGGGGAATTCCTGATGCAGGCGTACTTATTTGAGAGTAAGTCTTCACAAACCAGACTGTTTTGATATAATTATTCAACTAGAAATAAAGCAATATAGTTATTTTCTACTCAGAATTAGTCCTTATACAAAACACAGCGAAAAATAATGTTCGGAGAGGTTTTTCCTGTGTTTTCTGCATTTTATCTCCACAGATAATTAACTTTCCAGTTTAGTGAGTTTCTTAGCTCAAAACTCCTAGAGTTGAAATCACCCCAGTTGTGAATTCACTGGTTGCATTTCTAAAGTTAGAACTTGCCTTACTAAATTATTACTCTTGCTTCTAAAACCAGATGCTGTGGTTAAATGTTGCTGGCAGTTCATGGAATTCAGAATCTTGACGTGTATATGGACGCAAAGAATAACTGGGTTTATCCTGAAACAATCTTTCTTATCCTTCGAGGACAGAGGAGGGAGTGCATTGAGCTGAGCCAGTCCTGCTGTGCTGTCTGTCGTATAGAATATTCGGGGGGTCAAGATCTGTTTGAGTGGACCTTGAGGGAAGATTAACCCTTGAATTTGATAGAAAAGGAAAATAACGACAAGATCATTGTGGAAGGGTCGGACCTTTCTTCAGGACACAATGTAAAACAAGCACATTTTGTTTTGTTTTCTTTAGTACTTTGTGTCTTGGTAGGTGTGAATGATTTTTTTCTTTGTTACCATTTAAAAAAGAAATACTGAGCCTGGGCTGTCCTTAAGGTAGTAGCTTGGGAATAACTCAATGGTTTTGATCTCTCAGGCCTTTTTAAAATGGCTTTGGTGGAATACATCCTGAACTGATTTTAAAGAGTAGGGTTTGCTCCAGTGATGTTGGTCCTCATCTGTAGAACTTTTTAGGATGGTCAAGTTGGATGAGACTTAAATTTCTGATGGTTAAAAAAAAAAAAGGAGAAAGATCTCTGAACAACACAATAGGACAAGGACATATATTTCTTTCCGATGACCTGATTTCAGTGTTTTATTCATAATTTTGTAAACTGA
>VZTF01004366.1:125065-212344 GCA_013397755.1 Cnemophilus loriae
ATCACTCTCTGGGGGAAGAACCTTTCCCTAGCACCCGGCCTAAACCTCCCCTGACACAGCTCCAGCCTATCCCTCAGGTCCTGTCACAGAGAGCAGAGATCAGTGCTGCCCTTCATGAGGAAGCTGCAGACTCCCGTGAGGTCTGACCTCAGGATGGCTTCTCACCTAGACCCTTCACCATCTCTGTAGGTCTCCTTTGGATGCTCTCTAATAGCTCCAGATCTTTCTTGTATTGTGACACCCTAAATTGCCCCCAGAACTCGAGGTGAGGCCACACCAGCGCAGAGCAGGGCAATTGCGTTCCTCACCCAGCCAGCGATTCTGGGCCTGATGCCTCCCAGGACACCGTTGGCCATCCTGGCTGCCAGGGCACTGCTGACATATTCAACTTGCCATCAACCAGGACCTGCAGGTCTCTTCCCAAAACGCTGCTCTCCAGCCTCTCATTCCCCACTCTGTCCATACATCCAAGGCCACCCCATTCCAGGTTTAGAATCCAACACCTGTCCTCAAACTTCATACGGTTGGTGATTCCCCAACTCTCTGAATTGTCAAGGCCTCTCTGCAGGACTTGTCTGCCTTCAAGGGAGTCAACAGCTACTCTTAATTTAGTATAACTGGCAAACTTACTCGGTATCCCTTCGAGTCATATGTCCAAGTCGTTTACGAAGAGAACTGGGCCTAAACAGAGTAATAGAGGCACATGTGTTCATTAAGGGAAAATAGTCAGCACAGCCAAGAATTCCCGCTGTCATGGTGGTAAATAGTGGAGAATGAGCTCTCTGCCATAGGTGTTCTGTGTGGGGCTTCTCTGCTGCAGGGGTGATGGGGCACTGCTATGGTGGAAAGCCAACCCAGTACAGGTCACTGCTGTGATCTGCTTGCTCTTTCTCCTGTCATTGCTTAGGTCTGGTGTGTGTGGGAGCTGCTAGCAAAGCTGTCAGTAACATGCTAGTGGGGGAATTCCTGATGCAGGCGTACTTATTTGAGAGTAAGTCTTCACAAACCAGACTGTTTTGATATAATTATTCAACTAGAAATAAAGCAATATAGTTATTTTCTACTCAGAATTAGTCCTTATACAAAACACAGCGAAAAATAATGTTCGGAGAGGTTTTTCCTGTGTTTTCTGCATTTTATCTCCACAGATAATTAACTTTCCAGTTTAGTGAGTTTCTTAGCTCAAAACTCCTAGAGTTGAAATCACCCCAGTTGTGAATTCACTGGTTGCATTTCTAAAGTTAGAACTTGCCTTACTAAATTATTACTCTTGCTTCTAAAACCAGATGCTGTGGTTAAATGTTGCTGGCAGTTCATGGAATTCAGAATCTTGACGTGTATATGGACGCAAAGAATAACTGGGTTTATCCTGAAACAATCTTTCTTATCCTTCGAGGACAGAGGAGGGAGTGCATTGAGCTGAGCCAGTCCTGCTGTGCTGTCTGTCGTATAGAATATTCGGGGGGTCAAGATCTGTTTGAGTGGACCTTGAGGGAAGATTAACCCTTGAATTTGATAGAAAAGGAAAATAACGACAAGATCATTGTGGAAGGGTCGGACCTTTCTTCAGGACACAATGTAAAACAAGCACATTTTGTTTTGTTTTCTTTAGTACTTTGTGTCTTGGTAGGTGTGAATGATTTTTTTCTTTGTTACCATTTAAAAAAGAAATACTGAGCCTGGGCTGTCCTTAAGGTAGTAGCTTGGGAATAACTCAATGGTTTTGATCTCTCAGGCCTTTTTAAAATGGCTTTGGTGGAATACATCCTGAACTGATTTTAAAGGGTAGGGTTTGCTCCAGTGATGTTGGTCCTCATCTGTAGAACTTTTTAGGATGGTCAAGTTGGATGAGACTTAAATTTCTGATGGTTAAAAAAAAAAAAGGAGAAAGATCTCTGAACAACACAATAGGACAAGGACATATATTTCTTTCCGATGACCTGATTTCAGTGTTTTATTCATAATTTTGTAAACTGAGGCCTATTCTGGATTTTGTCTGCCTTCACTTTGACAGTAGCTATTGTGGAAATTGGCAATGACTATTTACAATGTTATGTGCCTTCAGGTAAGTGAGTGGTTTGAGTTTGACCTAATCCTACTTCTTTGCCTCCAAAATTTTAGTGAATACTAATGTTTCTGTAGAAAAACCTGCAGTAGACAGACTTCTATAAAGAAAATTCCCCTGGGATCACTGTTCTAAAGATGGCATTTGCTTGCATTTTTATTCCTGTTTCATGGGGATGAATAATTCAAAGCGATTATTGATTTCCCTTCCTCCCCTCACCACACCCCCACCCACTATTTGTTTTCTCTCTCTGGTTTCATCTGAGCTAGATCTTTGCAGGAAAGCATGTGCTGCAATGCTGATCTTATCATACAGGAGAGCATAAACCCAGGAGGGAATGGTGCCTGAAATGGATGTTCTGTTTGATCCATGTCTGAAGAACATTTGCATATTTCTCATATTTTTCCTTTTTCTTGACTAAGCAGATTACAAGCAGAAAGTGTCTAGAAACCATGACATCCTAAACACGCACACAATTTACTAGCACTGGTTTGGAGGGACTAACTTTCTATCTCTTTAAATTTAAAATATGCCTGAAAGAGCAATTTCTGTTCTGTAATCATAGTATATGGTTATTTCTGTGGTATCTTTGCAGGTAGTAGCAACTAGATCCTATCACTGTTAGTTTTTCCTAGAATTTTTAGCTTGTCTTCAAACCTGGATTCATTGTGAGAGCAGCCTCTAAACAATGCCTGTTAAATCTGCCTGAACCTGACAGATAATGTGTTCTGCAGCCTCACAAAACATGGCAGAGCTGTTTTGCATTGCTTACATAAAAATGTCTGCATGTCAACATCTTGGTTTCCAATTCTAAATGTTACACAAAAAAATGAAGCACCTCTGGTGGTTTTATTAACCCCTGTTACGGTTTAATAAAAACTGTACCTCTTTTTAAGCAAGTCATCTCCAGTCAATGTCACAGCCATGTAAACATGGAAGTATATCCAGAGTGTTGTCAACCTTCCCAACTGTATGTGGTTTTGGCAATTTTACTTGTGCCACTGCCAATTCTAAATTCTACTCTACCCTCTCCCCAGCCTTCCTTTTGGTTGCTCTGACAGGCTTAGCTCCTGCCTGCCATTTGCAACGTCTTCATTGTTGCCACTGATGCCTGCTGCCTCTCTCTTAGGATCCTGCTGTGATTTTTGTCAGAGCTGTCCTACCAGCTCCCTGTCTGTAGAGCATTGTGGCATTTGCTACCCGAATAACAGACAGGGCACCTCCTGCATTGGTGCCTCTGGACCTATGCTGCTTTCCATAAGGGTGTTAGCAGCCTTTGTGTCCCTGTTCAGGCCTTGAAGACAGAGTTAAAAGAGCAGCTTCCCAGGAATCCATTTTTGGGGCAGCTGGTACCTTTTCCAACAGGTTACTGTCTGGTTCAGAGCAAGAATGTGATCTGAGGCAGTTAAACATGTCTGGAAGGAAAAAATACCCTCTGCACGAAGAGGAATCTTGCACCAGGATTTCGCTCGTGTAGCTTCTCTCATATTGCCTTGGTTGCATTTCTTTCTTACTTTCAGTGACAGACCTGGCTTGTCCCTTCTCCTTTGCTCTCTGTGTCTGATGGGAAATGCGGGAAGCTTTGCTGTGTCTATGGGTGCCTCCGTGTTGGCTGAGAGGAACAGCCAACTCCAACGCTGCCAGAAGGCATGATAGATATATGCTGCTTCTTGGAAATGCTTTTGGAGAAGTCTATCCTTGAACTTGGTGTAATCAGGAAAACACTAGGGTTTTATCCCAGGGTCACTATGAAATCACTGGGATTTGATCTTGGTCCCTCTCCCTCTCTGCCACCCTTCTGGGTGCTAAGGAGCCATGCTGCACTTGTACAGGAACACACTGCTGTTCTCACTGTGCTCCGGTATTTGCCTCAGTCCCTCTTTTCATGTTTCTTCTGGCCTTTTAGTACTGCTCATGTTTGCTCCAGTTTTACAGCCTTGATTTATAAACCTCTTTATCCTTTCCACCGAGCATTCTAGACAGGTCATCTTCCGTTGTTTTCCCTAAAGGTTTGCAGTTGCTGAGTTAAATTAGGATCACCATTTTTAAAACCTTAGTTTCTGGGGCAAGAAGGACCAGAATGTTGCCACTGAAAACTCACAGGATTCACGAATTTGTTTAAAGTAGGAATTGGAAAAGAAGTTGGTGCTGACAGTCTCTCTGGGCTGATAGCCTGTGGAAGTCAGTAACTGGATAGTCAAAGCAAATAAATCTTCCAAGAGGACAAATGCAAACAAATCCTTGTGCTTCTTGGCAGTTTTTTTCTGTCCAGTGTGCTGTGGTGAGCGCTTAATGCTTCTGCTCTTGCATGTGCTGTGATAGCCTTGTGCAGTGAGAGCTTGGAAGCTGGGATGAAGACTGATAGAGAGGTCAGAGTTCTGTGCACTCAGAACTCTGCTTTTCACACAAAGGTGTGGGGAAATAAATATATTGTACTCAAATTAATATCTAGGCTATGTCTGGGTCAGGCCATAGTTTTTCTTTGTCCCAAGGCTTTCAGGAGATACTCTAATGAAGAATATACTATCTTTTCTTATTAAAGCCTTTGGCCTAGAATTTTTAAGAAAGTCAAATGTTTTTGAGCTTAAGATGGTAGGCAGCTTGGAGCTTTTGTTCAGAGAAGCATGACCTTTAGACTCATTGTAAGACTTATGTTTTAGTTGCAGTTCTTGAGATCTCATACTTCATAAAAACATACAGCCTTCATTTATATAAAACTGTTTTAAACATCATAGTAGAGAAAAACATGGAGATGTGACCCTGACTCCACCCTAGAATTTGAAAATAACAGAAAAACATTTTAAGAACTGACTTTTTATATTTATGCTGGCCATGGGGAAGACCTTGTCTATAGCTTCTTATTATTTATGATCCAAGACATTCCTGTCAGTGTGATACTGGCTCAGGTGTGTAGTGATTAAATAAGTGTTCACATTTTTAACAGTTTAATTCCATATCCTAGTCAGAAAGGAACTACACCTAACATCCCAGCAGGCTTTGTGGCCTTTTCAAAGCCCTGTGGACAGGGAACAGCCCAAGGACAGGATCTTTGTTTCAAACCATAGTTGTCAGTTTGACAAAATGGAAAAAAGTGGTTTGAGTTTTTTTAGCATAAGTAGGGAAAAACTCCCTGTCTCTTTTCTAATTCAATATCTGAAATAAATGTATCCTTGCATCAGAGAATAGTAGTGTCTTTAAACTTTCATGTTTGAGTGGTCGTTGGAATTGAACCTCAATGAGCCTCATCTCAGTACTGGTCCTGGTGCCTGGTCTGTGACGTTCCATAACTGTCAGGTGAATCTCCTGATCTCCTGAAGGACTGAAGAAATGGAAATAACATTGATCATGGCTCTAGGTCTTCCTGGTAGAAGCTCAGTGCCCTTTTGTAGGAACTGGAAGAGCCTTGAAAATCAGTGAGTGCTTTCCTTACTAGTTCCCTTTTTCTTTTGCGTTTGACAACTATTTTTAGGTTTATTGCTTAATGTTGTTTTCTTTAAAAGCTAAAAAGAAGATATTATCTGCAACTGTTACCTGATCACATGAAGGCAGGAGGGCTGCCTCAAAGAACACGCGTGTAGGAGGCTTCTTAGGCCACTTAAATAACAGGTGCATGGTAAAGGCAGCAGCTGCTTTAAGAACCTCTTCAGTTTTGAGAAGTATCTTGCTGGTCAAGCAGTACGCATATGCCAAGAACTGTGCTTTGTGGAAACCACCATACCTCGTAAATTACTTTTGCTTTGTAAAAAACCACTTGCAAAGTATAAAAATATGCATTCCAGTTTGCTGGTGTGTGAATACGTAACTAGGAGCGGAAAGTGAGAGGGAAGCTAGAGACAGTAGATGCACCAACCTTCCGACATTAATTTCATAGAGATAGCTATTTCTGATGTAAATTCCCAATAGCAATTGGAAGATGCAGAATTTTTGTGACTTATAAAAAGGCATTTTGAGGCAAAAGAGAAAAGAGCATGGCATATTGTTGAAACAATATTGTTTCCTTATAAAATAAGATCAGGGATGGAAGACAACAAATTGGTCTGTTTACATATTAAAAAGGTTTTAGTGCACTTAAGGACATCCAGCTAATTCATGCTTTAGAGTGTAGTTGCATGAGTGTTAGTAGGAAGGGATTTTGAAACAATTACTAATACCAGAAAATGTCCCAATTAGACAGTAAAATCTAATTTTTGCTGCTTGAAATAGAATATATCAATATTTTAAAAAATCAATACAGAAGGAGATCTTGCTGCTCCAAATATCCTGCTAGAGGCTGAATTTGATCACTGTTGTAGCGCATGTAGGAAAGGAAAAGGCTTGCAGAGTTGCGTGTCACTGTATGAAATGGCCTGGGGTGTATGCCCTTCCTGGATGTGCAGTGGGAGCTGCCATTCTGGAGTGCCCTGAAAAATCTGCTAATGGCAGTGCAATTTCCAGCGTGGATCAGTTCTAGACCCAGACTATGTAACCGCCTCCCTTCCCTCCTGCACCATTGGCACTGCTCTCTGAAGTGACAGACATGTCTCAGTGTTGTGGGTTTATTAGGAAAGACCCAAAGAACTGCCCAAGGGATGAAATTGTCTCTGGGCTACCTGCCCGGGCAGTTCTTACAGTGAAGTGGATGATGTTAACTCAAATATTAAGAAGCCTATTTTATATGAAGCAGTAATAGCAAATACATACTCCTGGTTTATCTTCAGCACTGCTTCACAGCAGCACCTTTAAGGTAGTATCCTTTGCTCACCTTGTGCATCTTTAAGCTGAAAAAGGGGACTGCACATTTGGTTTGCAGTCATCTGCATCCCCACCTGCTTACTTGGCTCTTTACTTCTGACTCCTTATTCACGCTGACTGTGCAAAACTCTTCAGCTTGTGTTATACTGGTTATAGTGGGATGACAAGTACGATGGGTAGTGATCATGACCCCCTCTGTTTCGCAGAATGTGGCACCATAGTGGTGCACAGGGGACCCATAGCATGGAGCTATTTTTTTCATAGTTTGTCCTTTGAGAATATTTTAACCTTTGGTCTTTTTAAATAGGATGTTAAGATGCAGCTATGTTACCTGTCCAAAACATACAGAAATCTAAGATGTTTGATCTTTGCATTGATTTTTCCTCAGGTTCACAGATATGTGCCACTGATTGGCACCATCTGAAAGCTACAGAAGAAAAGGTTCTGGTTTGGGTTTTTTTTAACTTTTAAAAACTTAAAATTCTGTGATATTTTTATTTCTGAGCATTCCATTGTGTCTGACAGTCCTTCTAAAATCACTGAGAGAGAGACCTACTGTGGGGCTGGCAGGACAGGTCCAGCTTTCACAGTTAATTCTGGAATCTAGAAGTAAGCCAGCATCATGAGTAAGGCAAGCATGGCAGTGAGCGTGGTTTCAGTTCTTGCTGTGGGGGAAAAAAAAAGTCACTATTGCCAACTAGCACACCATGGAGTAATCTGTATATTCAAATGCTGGACTGGGATACCTGAGCCCAGCAGAGCAGAAACAAGGAGGCACAATTATTTGCAAGTGCCTTGGAGACGATGCTGATTATGAAACAAGTTACGAGGTTCTCAGAAAACAATGTAAACATTTATCTGCAAAAATGCTGGAAATAGGTCTACAGAGGTCGAATATCTGCTATTCTTGCCTCTCTCATTCGCGTTCATTGTCTGTCCAGTGTGGTCCGAGCTCACCGCTGACCCATGTCTGTGCATGAGCAGCCAGGTGCTGGTGTGTGATGTCAGGCACATCTGTCCCCGACTGGGTAGCTGGGGCTGCTTGGGATGGTTCGTGTCGCTTGTCTTTAACTGGAGGAGCAGTTCTGCAGCTGGATTCCGACGTGAGGTTCTAGTTTGAGACACTTAAGCCGAAGGCGCCCAAGGTGGGATGGGGAGCACCCCTCCGGGAGCCCGTGAGAAGCGGCCTGAGAGTGATGAGAAAAGTGTTCAGCCAGCACCGGAACCCGTGTTGGCTGGGGTTTGACCTGTGTCAGGTATTTCGGAACGCGGGCCGCGGTTTGACCCGTGTCGGGTGTTTCGCAGCGCGGGACAGGATCTCGGTGCTTGCCGTTGCCCAGAGATCGAGAGCCAGAGCCGCACCGGGCTGGCCGCGGAGCACCGGAGTAGGCAAGGCCGCCCGTGGGGATACCCGGGGCCGCCGCTGCGGGCGCTCCGCGGTCCGCAGAGGGTTAAACCGCCCTGCGCACGGGGGTGGGGGCGCGGCGGCTCCTCCCCGCCGCCGTGACACGGCAGCCGCTCGCCGCAGCCCGGGCCGTGCCGGCTCATCCTCCGCGCTCCGGGCAGCCGATCGGCGTAGCTCCCCGGCCAGGATGGTAGGTGCATCTTCCTTCCCCACCGGCCTGGGGCGAGCAGCGAAGGGTGCCGGGGCGGTCGGGAGTGAGGAGCCCCGGTATCGTGGAGGTTGCGGGATGGAGGCGGCGGCGCTTTGTTCGCGCTCGGATGCTGCTCATTGCTTTGGAAGACGTTGGTCGGCCGGGGAAGGACGGGCCCTTCTGGGGAGGTAACGGGGGATATCGGTGACGGCAAGCGGACCTGTCCGGGCTCTGCGCTCCTGTGCGCGTTCCTGGTGAGCTGCTGGGGCTGCGCAGCCCTGGTAGAGGCGCAGGTGAGGAAACGCACCTGCGCCGAGCGGTCATAGCGGGTGCGCGTTTATTTCCTTTGAATTTGGGGGGTTAAGGGCATTAGTAACAAGAGGGGAAGGTGGCTGCGGATGGAGCTTGAGGTTTCTATGATCTGCGGACCTCGCCCTTCCTCAGCTGTTTGTGCTCGAGTACAGGAACAAAACCCAAATTCCCCAGCTGCTCAGCTGTTTGCTGCACTTGTGTCCTTAGCTCAAACACTCAGAAGGATGCATGAAGATGGGTTTAGAGAAGAATCTGGAGAAAGTATTCTGCCTGTCAGGAACATAAGGAGTCCTGCAGCATTATGTTTTATCCCAGTATAGTCTTCCCTGAAGCTGGTGTGCTGCTGGAGAAGGGAGGATGTGGTACAAGACATCTCACGGATGCTGCCTTTGGGCAAGGCTTGGCAAAGACAGTATTAGTGTCTGTATCGCCGTTCAGCTCCGTGCTGATGCTGGAATGAGGCTAATGCCAGGCAGGAGGGGGGAGGGTTGTTAAGGTGGACTGTCACGCTATTGATTTGATGGAAGAAAGATAGATATGGGGCCCGTCTTCTTTTGCAATTTCTCTCTCCTTTGGTGCTGCACACCCGCATATGAGAAGTCTTGAAGTAGCTGAAGTCTGACTTCAAGCTTCACAACACTACATTCTTCCAATACAGGAAACCAAAAAACATCCAAATGCGTCCAGTGAGTGGGGGAGGAAAAAGGGAAGGTTCCTGCAAAATGTGAGTGATGCAGCCTTTCCATGGCAGCAGAGAGAGGAGATGTGGCCAAGCTTGGAGCTGATTTCCATCCTAGTAGGCTATAAGCAGAATTTTGTGCTTAAGAAATGAGAATAACAAAATGCTTTCTTTTTCCTAGCAGTAGTGCTTTGTCATCCCTCACCTTGCTATATTGCCCATGTAACACAGAGGGATAAGGGGCCAGCTGTCCCTTTATAATTAGCTCTCCTGCATTGCCAGTGGTACTGTGTGATGATGACACCTTTGCAGCCACAGACACATGGGGTTCTATTTTAATAGGATATCTCTGGCATTCATTAGTATCTCCACCAGCAAGCTTCTTGTTAAAAGTGTTAAATTATCTGTATGCTGGAGCTGAAATGTGTTGAAGTATTTCAAAATATAGCCTTTTTCTCCAGGGTTCAGTGCTAGAGGAGCAAGAGCATGGTTTGGCACTTTGCACGGACGTGGGTATGTGACCAGTGTCAGACACTGTTGTTTTGGCTAAGAGGGAAAAAGAGAAGAAGCAAAACCTTGTTGACCAGGGAGGGAACAATGAAAAGAAGTCAGTAGTGATGCCAACAAACGCTTTCTTAATATAGAAGAGAGGGGGCTGAAAGTGATCAGACTGGGACTGTCAGTGATGTAGGGAGGGGAAAAAGGAGGGAGCTGTAATCAATGTGTTATTGATCACATAGTGAGCTTGGAGGGGAGGAGCATGGCTGCTGCACACTCACACACGCAGAAACACACGCACGCACACACACACTGCGGCAAATTCTGCAGCTGGTGCCTGCTGGCTTGTGACTGCAGAAAAAACAAGCTCTGGTTTAAACTCTCTGATCTCAGAGACGAGGCTGTTTCTATTCCAAGTCACTCTGGTTCCACTGTGAAAAGCCCTGCAGGCTGGGCACTGTTCCAGAATGACAGGGATTCCTCTTTCTTTTGATGGGGTAGGGGCCCTTTTGCTGTGTAATGTCAGTACCCTCTCTGTCTCCTTGATGGCTCCATACTGGTTGGCTGCATCCAGCCTCCGTGTCTGTCCTTACAATTTCTCCAGCAAGTAGTTACTGAATTGGGATGCATTTTTTCCTCCCCCGCTTTCCTTTCGTGTGATCTGGCAAGGCCAGGCGGCGAGATCTTCCACCCTACTCCCATTCTGCAGATAGAGAGATGTGTAGCTTTGCAGTAGTTTCTTTCCTGGCAAAACAATCCACCTCCTGTCATGTCTTTTTGCCACTCTTCCTCATGTCTATCATGCTGGCATACCTGAGTTACATCCTCAGCAGGTGTGGTGGTAAATGGATGATAGACTGGATCACAGGAGCATGGTAGAGCAATTGCCAACTCTTTGGTGAAAGCAGGGAAGCCGCATGTGTGTGAACGAGAGGTGCAACATGTCTCAGTCAAAGGGGCATGGCTGGACACCAGGGTAAGGGCAGAAGAGTGGTTCCTCAGCATGAGTTTCTGTGGGATGTGGCTTGTGCTCTTTGTACGTGTTCAGACACAGACCTTCCTAGGTAACTCCTGGGATGCATCTTGCAAAGGAAGAAGAAACTCAGAAGCAGATAAAGATGCAGTAATACATTCTTGTGATAGGATCTGAGTATAGAGATCTTAGTGAGTGCTGCTTCTAGCAGAGCCCAGGGTGCTTGCTACAGGCATTATCACAGACTTTCCACTGCTCCTTGATGGGCCGAAGAGAGAGACCTCCAGTGCTCGAGAGGAGATGCTATGGGAACACAAAGCAGTTGAGATAGTCTGGTTAGCACACAGAGACCTGACAGTAATAGCTAGTTTAAAACACACGGAGTATCTTCCAGCCTGTGTAGTGTTAGTTAGGCAAAAGTAGCTGGAGAAGAAAGGCAGGTGATAGAGACTCTGCATCAGCCCAGTAACTGTGTATGGGAGGAAAGAGAGCAAGCTATGTGTAAATGAATGCCTAAAAATTATTCTCAGGAGAATTTACTGAGATGGAAAAAGAGGATTCATTTTTCTTTTCCCCCAAAAAATCATGAACTTTTCGGACTCCAACACCAGCCTAGTAGCTGTTTACAGGAAAGATTAGAGAAAGTATTGAGCTAGTTTGATTCTAACTTCTTAGTTTGTATAAATTTTTTCTCCATCCCCTTGGAGGTGCTTGGGTGCACAGTATGAATTCTTCTTACAAATACACCTTCTGTGTTTGCAGTAAACACTTTCCTTCTACTAAAGCACTGAAATTAACAAGCTGCTACCAGTTTTGTGAAAGTTGGTGGAGCAGGCAAGTGATCAGAGTCAGTGCCTTCATGGGAACAGTGCACATCTGTTTGTCCTGCACTCCCTGCTCGCACACCAGCTGTCAGCACGTGGTTGTCTCTGAGCATGCTGGCACTTGCACAGTTGGTAGTTTTGGCTCAGGAGTGGAGCTGAGAGTATGGCAGTGGACAGCAGGGAATGTGGAGGAAGCTGGGATTATGGTGGTGGAACAGGGCAGAGTTGACACACAAAAAGCAGTCTTCATTAGTTCATGCTTTGCTGTGCCTAAGCTCTGTGGCTTGTTTTCACCTTTGCTTCACACTAAAGAAATGGAGATAAATTTCTACATGTGATGACTTTAGATCAGTTTTCCTCCTCTCACAGCTTCCTCTCCAGAATCTCAAAAGTTAATAATAATGGCACAATTAGTTATGTATCCCGCTCTTCAGGAAACTTCTGTCCTTCTGATGCTTTATTCACAGATGAACGTGAGCACTAATCTCCTTGGCCCGCAGGTTCTTGGTTCTCCTGAGACAGCCCTTGAAGTCTTGCTGGACCGATCTCTCAAATGCATAGAATAGTACTGGGTTGGCTTGTTTTTTGGTTTTATTTTTTAATGGGGAATACAGTTTTGATTGATTTCTGCCTTTCTGAAAAGCAGCATTATCCTAGTGTCAGTATTTGGAAAGAAATTAGTGAGCCCTTTCTTTGCTTTTGAAAGTAAAGGCTTGAATATTTCCTCCAAGAAGTTGACGGCTGAGAATCACCAGCCGAAGGAGACTTGCAAGTCACAGAGTGGTAGGATTCAATATGCATGTCTGTTATCAATACGTGCTACTGAATAACATGTGTGTCTCTTTGCACATGTTACTGTCATTCATGCACCTTCTTGTGAAGCACTGAAGTCTTTGGCAATTTGCTAGAACCTACCTCAGGGCTGTAAAAGTTTAGTGCTGTTTTTCACAACATGCTATAGCTACAAATGAACTGTGTTAAAAAAGCATGGCAGCATAACTGGCTTCCTCTATTGACTTTCAAGTTGAGAAATTCAGTTAATTGCTTTTGCACTTTGCTTACCTTTTATTTCACTGAGATCTCATCTGTCCATTCACTATTAAGCTCCAGTGTCAAAATTTTAAGTAATTTAGGAGAAAAACTAGAAGGAAAAGGCCATTAGTACCTCCCTTTTGAAAACTGTCTGAGGAATGTTGGTCTGTCATCAGGCACTCCAGATGTTCTTGGAAGAGAAATGGGCAAGAAGCCGGCGATTTGCCTTCTGGGTGACTAGATTTATGTTCTGAAAAGCTTGCTAAAATGGATTAAGAGGGGTAAGTTAAATTGCAGTACTTAGCCAGAAATGCAGACACTACCCAAGACATGTAAGCAGTTAATGGCCTCAATCAAAAAAGGCTCCTTTGCACAACAGTAAAGCACTGGATAGAGTGGCTCTCTGTGCCTTTGACCCATGTAGCATCTTTCTGAAGAACAGGCTTGCAGGCTGATAGGTATAAGCATAATATGTGTTTTGGCCCAGTTCTTGGTTGCTAGATTTGCATGAGAGTTTTATTTGTTATGGCTTTTCTTTCTTCCTGTTAGTCCACATTCAAAGGCAAAGACCATTGTTAAGGAAGAGGAAGGCATGGGAGCATGGAAGGCTCCCGTGCCTGCATGGCTCTGAGGGAACTGAACAAGTGAGAGGCCCTGAGAGAAGTGTTTGTGGTGATGGAAGCCTCTCCCAGTCCTTTTTATTCTCCCTGGTTAGTAAGTGCGGTCCCTGATTCCACTGTGTAATCTGCAAGCTGAAAGGGACCTGACTAGATGGGGTGGCGTTGGAAAGCAGGGGCTCCTGAGATGAGATAAGACTCAAGTGAGCTCGTTTCAAGCAGACTGGTGAGAGGCAGCGGCTGACTGGACATGTCACCAGTATTGCAAGAGGAAGATGGCCCGGACTACTCTGCTAGAAACCTCCTTGGCGGCTTCCAAATCCCTCTCCCTTCAGTGCTAAATGGATGAGCCCTGTGTTTGCTGACAAAAAGGACAGAAGGCCTTGAAGTTCTCCACTTTGAAATAACTTTTTGTATCACGTTCATTATTGCTGTACTCCATTCTGTAAATCAAATCCCAGGAACCCAGACCATGCAGAGGACCTATCAAGGGTCAACTAGATCCAAGAGAGCAAAGTCAAGATGCAACAAAGAAAGCTGTTGGCGGAGTAGAGCTGCTTTTTCTCAAGGGCTGGCAGAATACAATCCTGTGCTTCACCAACCACCTCAGCCACTTGGAGTTCACAGCTGGTTTAATATCTGTATCTTCATGGGGGCTGACATTCAGCAGGACATCCTCAAAACAAGCAAGGGAGAGAAGTAAAGCTGCTTGGAATGAGACTGTTATCAGTACGGAATAGGAACGAGATTTAAAGAGTCCAAACACTTGCTGTAAATCAGAGGCAGGACCCTCTTGCCACAAATTTGGCATCTCAGTAGGCAAACAGGAGGAAATCTCAGAGTTATTTCCCTGTGTGTGCAGCCATCTCCTCTTTTATACAATTAAGTTCTCCCTGCCTCAGGCAGTTTATTTGTCATATTGATTAGCTGAGAAAGAAAAAAAAAATAGAGACAGAAATAGAACAGATCATGAGCTGTGCCTCCAAGTCAGTCAGAGTCAGCATTACCCAGATACTTCTAAACAAGGAGAAACATGCAGTTTTCTTCAGTCTGTGCTATGTTCTGCTTGTAAGAGCACTGTTCTGGGATGCATATTCTTATTAAATTAAGAGATAATAAGCTGTCCAACTTTATGACTTACAGGAGTCTTCTTCTCTGGAACCTGAAACAAGGTATCTGCCTCAGTGCCAATGAGAGTGGTTTTGTGGAACCTCTCTTTCAGAGACTGGCAGCAACTCCCAGCTGAAGTCCAGCTGACACAAGAAGGAGAAACGTTAATTTGGTTTCCAAAGGGACCGGCTGTAATAAGTCCGCCAGGGGTCGGTGGAGTGAGGACACCAGATAAGAGGGTGTCTTAAGGTGTGTTTAGGTTTTCTTTTGTGGATTTAGCTGGAGACATTTAAGAAGTCACAGCTTCAGCTCCTCACAGCTGGAGGCCATGTCTCTGTGCAGGGCTGCATTCCTGATTCATGTGAATGCCACACACTGTTCCTCAGCAGAAGGATGCCAGGCCAGCATGAGTCAGCAAAGCTGCTGCAGGGAACAGAACATTTTTTGTGGCCAGTCTAGCACCCAGCAAGTTAGGTAGAAGTGCTCACCTTATCCATTATCTCAGTGGTGGTATAACTTCCAGTTGAGGGGCAGTAACTTCTGGAAATACATAAAACTGTTTCCGAAGTGAATATCTGCATCTTCAGTTAGTGGTTCTAAAATGGCTGAGCTATCAGATTGCTCCTTAGCATAAAAGTGAGACAATGAGATGGTTGCTATGGTTGACATGGTATAGAAATAGAGGTTGCCTGGGAGAGGAGCTGTAGATGGCATGAAAATATCACAGGGAGGAGGGAAGATGGGAAGCACAGGCAAGTGGTTAGCAGGAATATCTCCTGAGATGTGGCAAGTGCCCACAACCTCCCACACCTTAAGGAATATTTCATCTTCTCTTGCCCTGCTGCTGGTTCACCTTTGTAGTAAATCCCCAGGAGGCAGTCAGTCATTTCACAGAGCCTGCTCTTACCTTAAAGCGTGATCAGTTCTCCTGGCATGCAGTAACAGTATGGTAAGGTGAGTTATGAAATATCTCCAGCATTATACATAAAAGGAATCCTGAGAACACTTTCAGATTCCTCAGCCCTCTTCATCCTGACAGATTCAGCAATGTTTCTAGAAACCAGATCTTGTTCTCTTTCACTGCTGCCTCGTCCTCCCAGATATATTCTTCTTTCTACTGGTTCACTGCTGTGTTTTTCCTTTCTCTGTCCCTCCTAGTATGGTTCTCAGTTAATTTCACTTTTTCACTCTGTTCCTGTTGAGACTCTTTTTTTCCTTCGTGGAGCTGTCTTACTGATGGTGTCTTCTTTCTGCAGCTTTTTAAACCAAGTTCTCTGATTGCAGAGCTCTGCAGCTTTTAAGGCTTTTGCTCTGCCTCTGAGCTGTTCTGAACTTTGTGCCTTTTCTGTCCCAAATCAGATGCTCTCTTCTTTTCTGGTGTTAGCACCTCACAGCTCCTTTCACACTGAAAGAGTTGGATTGTGGCAGTGTTTTGTGGAAGTGTATCTGTGACTAGTTGTCCTGTTTGTCCTGCTTGCTGAAGACAACTGTGCAGATGTTCTGGTTGGAAGCTCGAGATAAAGCCCTCAGAGGAGCACAGGATGCGTCACTGGCTCTGCTCTGGCTCCCCTGATGCTCCTGCATATGCTGTGTGCTTCTCTGCTCAGTCTTCTGTGTGCTGCACTGCAAAGCTGCCTGTCAGGACTGGATGTAATCCCTGTCACCCTTTTCTCCAGGTACAGAGCCACACAGCAGGACACCCTTAGTGTATGTGTGGTCATATTGTGGACAGGGTGCTCTTCTACCTTCTGCTCAGCTTCAATATAACTGGAATATGACCAGTAGTGGTCAATACACCACGTGTACCCCAAATTCCCCTCAGTCTGCAACTGGGATATTAGCTAAAGCCAAAGCCATTATCTGGAGATTCGCCCTTGTTAACAGGCAGAAGTTGGTGTGGGTGTGCTTTCAGTCTGTATAGAATGCTTTGCTTCATAAAGATGTTTGAATTATCTTCCCTCTTTCTGCACACTGCTTTGTGCTTTCCTGTGCTTTGTTTATTCAGTTCCTCCAGATAAGGCACATCTCCTGTTGCACATCCACAGGACTTTATTTCAGTAGTGCTGTGTTTTTAACTGTGTGACCTGGTATCTCAATATGAAAAATCATTAAATACTATTTTGAAATTTTCATAAAAAATAAAACTCATAATAATATTTTCCTGCTGAAATACCATTGACTTCCCATTCTTTTCTAGGTGCAGTTTAAAATCCCTCATTTTATGCCCTGGTTGCATCTGTGACCTGTTGGGTGATGGTTTCCACTGCACCACAGGCAGCACACGGCTCTGCCCTGGCCCTCCCTGGCAGGGGCTCAGTACTTTGCTGCAGTTTCTTGCCTCTCAATTTTCAGATGATTTTCATATTTCCATTAAAAATATGTTTTCCCTTTGCCGATACACAATGAGTTTCTCTGAGAAAATCATTAAAGATCCCCTTTAAGGGGATAGATTTTTTTATTTAGCCATTGACAAATAAATATTTATCTATTTCTGCAGAGTGTTTGAAGACCTAAAAATGGAAAGTGCATGAAATAAATCTTTACAGTAGACTTTGTCAGACCATGAGAGGCAGAGCACTTGCTGCTGAACCAAAAGCACTGTCTGAAGCCAGTTCCTCATCATTCTCAGCTGCTGAATCACACTAGCAAGCTAAAACTACAGCACTTTCCCAATAATCTTATGAAAGTAAGTAGCTACTGCAGCTATCACATGTTGTGTGAGAAGGGAAGGAGGCAGTGAGACAGCCCTTTTGCTGTGGTCCCCAGTGATCTGGCTAAGCCCTTTGCTCTGCTCAACTCTGGAAAAGCAACAAAGAGCTGGATGTGCCCAGAATTGCTGGGACTGCTGCATTTCCTCAGGCTCTGGAAGGCAGTGGTTAGGCACCAGTGTGCGTGGCAGCCACCCACCTAGGACTCAGAATCTCTCTTAGCCTTTTGTGGGGGGTTTCTGCCAAATTCTAGCTGTATTCCTCACCTGGTGTCTCTCTACTTACCTTGCCTGAGAATCTCCTCTCATCTGGCACAACACTGCCATTAAATGCTAAGGAGGAACAGAGTGGCACTTGTTTTGTCATTGTGATAAACACATCCAGGCGCATCCCTGGGGTGCGAGAAACTGTGTTTGAGGTCCTGAGCTGGAACCACCACATGAGGATCTGAAGGGTGAATCCACCATTGTTGGCTGTGTACTGGCTGCCAAAGCAATCTTTGTGTTTATTTTTTAGCTCCTGAGCCTACCTGACTAGCTTGCAGAGCTTCCAGCTCTCCATCAGCCAGAGCTGGTCCTATCTGCCAGCTGTACACTGTTCAGGTTGCCTGCTGGAGGAAAGAGCTGTGTGCTCTTCAGGTGCTGGGAGTGTGACATTGCTTCCAACAAGGGCACGTTCACTCCTTTCTCTCACTACTGGACAACATGGGGCAGCCCTGGTCTGGCAGAGGAGTGGGTCCATAGTGCGGTTGGACACAGGACTGTATATCTGCAGAGACAGGATGAGAGGCAGGATGCTGCTGCCCTGCTCAGAGTTCAGTGCAGAATCTTTTTTCCTTTTCCTCTGGTCTTTACAATCTCCCTTCGAAGGAACTGTGGCTTGCGGTACTTGGTACAGTCCTGGAGTGTTGGTGAATGAATGTGTTGTTTCATTCTCTGAATGGACACCATTTGGGGCTGGATCCTTTTTCTCCCGTTGGCACTGAAGAAGCTGCAGTTGGAGACTTCACAGCCTCGGAATGAGAGAGTCGGTTACTATCTCAGTGTTATTATGTAATTTCAGAGTGGAGGAAATGGCAGTCTTTCAGCTTGCACTAGCTCGTGTTAATTATGCAAATATATGCACTCTAAGAACCCTATGCATGGTTTGACTGTCTTCAGAGGTGGACTTTGTTCAATAAACATCAGGAAGACCATATGATCCCAGGCTCAGTTCTTTGCTGAAGTATAGCAAAAGGTACTGAGCCATAGTGATATCTAGGATCTTCCTGTTAGAGTCTTTTCAACAGCGTCCCCTTGAAGAGGGATGTTCATAATGTCACCTAAGACAGTCAGAAGTGAGGAAGAGTCAGTTTTTGATCACCATGGCTTGTGTGCCTTGATAACATTTTCAGACTCTGAAACTTCTGTATTTTTTATCAATGTAATGTACTACTTATGTTCACTTTACACGTAGAACCTGGCCTGGTAAGCCTAAATAATTTTAGAGACAAAGGAGGGGAAAGGTGTGGGAAGGCCTAAGGGAGGTAACGAGTGATAAAGAATGCACCCTGGGTGGGAAAGGGCTGATTTCTTTGTGGTCAGACAAGCAGTCTCCATCCTCTGGATGGCAAAGTTATGGGAGCTCTGCAGCCCAGATTTGCACCTGCCATCAGACAGGTACACAGACTGGTAAGTGGCATCCCTGCCCTGAGTTTTTTCTTTTACCGGCTAAACAGTCCCACCAGACTTTTCCTCTCATCAAGATGTGCCAGTCCTTTAATCATCTTTTGGCCCTTACGTTCATTCTGATTTGTTGTACTAGTCAGAGCATCATGACTAATTTCAGCACAGTCACTTGAAAGATGACCCAGTGCTCTCGCCTAAGGCATCATTTCACAAAGGTGAGAAACTGGGTCTTGCTACTCTGACACTTGGTCTCTGATTTCAGCATGGTAAGCTGTAGCTGTGGTTCTTCCAGTCCTGTTCAACTGAATAAGACCTCTGAGATTTGATGGTCTGAAAGACTGAAGAAAATAACAAGCAGCATCTTGCATAGCTATCCTTGATAGCTCTTCAGACTAGCCCAGAATTTATTCTGCAGCTTCAGGGGCTTTAGGTGCTTCCATTTAAAGCAGCAGAACACAAGGATCTGTGCTGTCAGCATGACCTCCTTTTCTGCCTCTACAGCCATCTGTCTGTTTGTAGGATCATCTCTCTCTCTCGGGCATCCTGTTTGTCACAGTTACCCCAGTGCACTGTCCTTTCTTCCAGCCTAGCCTGACCTCCACAGAAGGAGCTCTCTCTGCCTGACTGCTGAGCACTAAACCCACAGCATCTGCTCCTCCGTCCTCTCTCCCTCTCTCTTTTCAGGTGCAGCCCTGAATGGTTAGTTCATACCCGCTCCAGAGTCAGTGTGGCTTTGCTCTTCACTTGCTATCCTTTACCATAACCAAAGTAATTCTACACTCAAGGGGACACATAATCATAGAATATGTTAATTGGAAGGGACCTATAGGGATCACCAAGTCCAACTCCCTGCTCCTCACAGGTCTAGCTAAAATTAAACCATATGACTAAGAGCATCATCCAGATACTCCTTGAACTCTGATGGGCTTGGTGCTGTAGCGAATTCCCCAGGGAGCCTGTTCCCAAGGCTGCCCACCCTCTTGGTGAAGAACCCTTTCTAATGTGCAGTCTGAACTCTCCTGATGCAGTTTCATTCTATTTCCTCATATCACAGTGCTGGTCACCAGAGAAAGGAGATTAGCAACTTCTCCTCTGCTGCACGTCTTGAGGATGCTGTGAACAGCAATGAGGGTATCCTCAGCCCTTCTAGTATGTGAGCTATACATACTCCTAAAAAAAAAAAAAAAAAAGAATTCTGACTTTTCCTCCCTTCCCACTAGTTCAAGAGTTCAACTGCACATCCGGAAATGCCTCCTCAGTATTAGTAATGGAAATGCATCCTCTAGCCCAGATTAGCTGTTGTTCACCACCTCTAGGATGTTTTGTGTAGTGCCTCCATGGTCAGGAGGAGGCACCCATGGGTGGCTGCCCTGTAGGAAGGACCTGTATGTGTCTTCTGTGGGCCTTTGGGGTGAGGGTGCTGATGCTTCTGCACAATGGTAAGTAATGTGATCTGTGTGGAGAAGGCAAATGCCCGGTCTCTTCTCTGAAACGTTACTGTGGTTGTGAATGAGGTGCGTTAGTGTATTAAATCTTTCCATATGTTTAAATGTTTCCATATGTTATGCAGCAAGCACTTTGTGTGGGTAAAAGGCAAGTAATACCATGAGTCGAAACTACTTAAAAGACTGAAAACAAGTTCACAAACAAATATATGGTCATGTTTGTGCAGCATCCAGAGGTAAAGTACAAGGTCTTCATGATTTCCACTACTAAATACAAAGTTGGTCAGTACAGTAATGATGAGGAAGCATGGAGGTGGCTAAATTTATAGATGACGCAGTTACTGAGATCTAGAAAAGTCTCTGAGGAACTTCAGCAACTAAATTGCACAGTCATGGTGTCCATTAAATTCATTGTCAAAAAAAGCAAAATCAATCGCACTAGAGAAATTAAACCTTCTAGACTCCCTAAAAGAGCTTAATAGTTTCATGGCAGGGTGAAATTTGGGTATCACTGTGTACCCTAACTGAAGATCTTTATTTGGTGCAAAGCTAATCTTAGGTTACATTGTGATGCGTTAAAAAATAGGGTGGGGAATAATACAGAAAATACAGTAATGACACCCTGTGAATCTTCTGTGCTCCTTATTGTATACTTCTGCTCTTGCTCATCCCAGTGGCTGTAGGTATAGATGACAGCAGTTCCGAGGGACTAAAGAAACTCTCCTCTGAAGGAACAAGTAATAAAGACCAGGAGCTTTCTGCCTTGGTGGGGACATGATGGAATGTTCCCTGGGAAGTGTATGTGCACAGGGATAATTGCAGAAATCAGAATGTGCCTGAACACACAGAGCGAGGATTCATACAAAATGAGAAATGCAATGCTACTGAAGAGAGGAGATTTATTAATGTAGCAGCTTCTGAGTGTAGTTGGAGAGGGCTGCACAGGGTCAGGGATCTGTGTTCAGAATGCACGTGGAGATGAGCTGTGTCCAGATACTTGTTCCAGGTAAGTTGAAGACTGCAGTCTTCAGGAGCCTGAGAATGATATTCCTTGTACTGGTCAATGGAACGGAGGGATTTTCTCATTTGCAGTGCTATTTCCAGGCATGCATTTTACTGTGATAGAGCTCTAATAAGGACAAATACCTGGAAGTGACATGAACAGCATGCTTCCGGTTACCATGTCTGCAATGTCAGTCACACTGCTTGCTATATGTTTCTGGTGCACGCAGTTTTTGTTAGTGAGAAGAATGATGTGCCAGCCTGTGGGTTTAAATCCCCTGTCTGTGCAGCTGCTACCGCAAGCTGTATAGAGAAAGTGGCCAGCAAAGGACATCTCAGCCTGATGAGCACTTGGATTCACAGAGGCTTTGGGCATATGTGTTCCTTAGCTAGGCACGGGCTGCTCCTGCACTGGGCTGGGAAGGCCACTGCCCCAACTTGGGGTGAATAGGGGCTGGGGCACAGGCCATGTTAGGGCAACTGTGTTGCTGCCTCACTCACAGTTTGCAGTTCAGCCTGGAGTTCATGTGCTGTTCTGCTTTGCCTCTGAATTTAGTTTAAAAACAATTTGGGGTGTTGGTGTGCACGAGTGTGTGCTGTGAGTCCATGTTTCTGGAAATGGCCTATCTGTACAGCTCTGCTCTTATATCCTCCTGAGAATCAACTGCTGCAACTGAAGAGAGGGAATCTGCCCCACAGCATGTCAGGAGCAAAGCTATGGAGGGCTGCAGTGCTTCACAATGTCACAGAACTGACAAACTGTAGGAAGGGACTTCTTGAGATTGTCTGGTCCAATCACACTTCTTCAAGAACGGTAAGCAAAAGCAGGTTTCCCAGGCCTGTATCCAGTTGTGGTTTTGAGTATCTCTGGGGATGGATGCTCCACAACCTCTTTGTACAACCTATTCCAGTATTTGACCACCTTCACAGTAAAAACAGTGTTTTCTTGTGTTCAGATGAAATTGTCTGCATCTTAATTTGTGCCTCACATCCTGTCACTGAGCACTAGTGACAGTTCCTGTCTAACTTCCCCTTCTTCATTCCCTCCCATCAGGTATTTATTTTTATATATTGAAAATATCCCTCCCCCATACTCAGCCTCACCTTGTATGAAAACAATTTAGTCCCTTAATCATCCTCATAGCCCTTCACAAGACTCAGTCCTTCCCCATTCATCCCTCCCATCTGCCAGCAGCTGCTGGCCCTGCAGCTTGAGCCTTCTCTTTCTTCCCTGTATGCAGGGGACATTCCCTGTGGGGTGAGAGGCTGCCAGCAGAATGCTAACAGCCAGGCTTTGTTCACAGCCTCAGCAGGGACAGCTCAGCTGCCTGCGCTCAGACCGCAGGATGGCAGCGAGAAGCAGTGTTTTCATGCCTGTTAGTGCTGCAGATGGGCCCCTTCCCTCTGCAGCTGGCACTGTCACCAGTGCTGCCTGGCCGGCAACCCACAGGCTGGCCTTGCCCCCACAGTGCCTGGGCACTTGGTGCCTGGAAAGATGCCCACAGGCAGCCACGGTGATTGCACTGTGCCCCAGAGCCCTCCCTGGCACGTGGCACAAGGATGAGGCTGCTGGTGTTGGTGCTGTGCAGCAGGCGGTGTTCCCTAAGTGTTGTGGGTAACCACTGCTAAAATGATATCTGGGGTATGCAGGCACCAAGGTGGCAGAGGCTGAACCTGGGAATGGTGTGAGTGTCACTTTGTCCCAGTAGTAATGTTGAAAAACAGGAGCAGATCACTTCTGTTCTGGATCCCCCAAGCAGCAGGACTGGAGGTCCTGGCATGGGGGGAGCTGTGTGAATGCTGCACAATGGATCCATGAAGAACCAGGGTGCTCCTTGTGAGCACTTCTGGGACCTCAGCAATGCCGTGGCATCAGCAATGCCTTCACAATTACCACTGCCTCAAAGATGAGTGGGGTTTTGTTTCTTCTGGCTGCACAGAATGCCCCAGAACACCTCCTGGGCCTTCCTCACCTGTGCCTCCTCCCACCCTCCCACGCTGTTCCCCATGGCTCATTTGCATCATCCCTTCTGTGCACAGGAACTTGCTTCCCAGTGTCTCCAGCCATATACCTATTCCACATCAAGTGGCAAAAATGCCACTGAACTCGGTGCATTTTGCACAGTGATGGTTTGGTTTTAGTCTGGAGGAACCATTTTTAGCCAAACTGAAAGAAGACAAGTTCAGAAAGCAGCTAGAGATGCTGAGTCTTTCCCTCCCTCCTTCCCTCCCCTGGATTGATAGAGCTATGTTAGAAGGACTGAGATCTGCCTAGAAAGAGCCGATGGGAAGTTGTGGAGGGTGGAAAGAACAACACTGTCAGTGAGCAACAGTTGTCTGAAAGACGCGAAATAAAAATAGGCGTTCATTTTCAGTGAAGATCTATGGACCTCCAATCTATATGAGGGATTAAAACCTATGAAAGTCTTAAACCCTATAAATTATACATTCCAACAGTTAAGTTCTAAGTGCCTGGCTTGTTGAGTGGATGTAATGTCCAGAGGTAGGTATTTGCAAAGACTGTAATCAAAAAAGTTTCTGTGCTGCCTGCAGTGAACAGGGAAGTGCTGCAGGAAGGTGCCGTATGTTGTCCTGCATCTCAGAGCTGTCTGATGTGGGCATACAGCAGTGGCTCTGGTCCTGGCTGTCAGCGTGGCAGACACTCACTACCCTTCTGTCTAATAAATTAATAGGGCCCAGGAATTACGGTAGCATTTTGCCAAATATCTGTACGATGCCCATGCCATGGTGAGCATACAAACTGCTTTTTTGCACTCCCAGGATCTTGCTTGCTCTTTGGTTTCTCCTTTTTTTTCCCTAAATATATAGAGAGAGCAGAGTCCTGTCTTGGTTCCTATTTGTGCCTCTGACAGAAGAATGAAAATTCTTGTTGTCTAGGTACTTCCCATAGCAGCAGTTTAGGAGTGAACATTTGGATTAAAGAAAAATGCTTCGTTAAAGGAAAAAACTGTTACGAATGAGTGGAGACTTGTTACTAGTGCTGCACCACTCCAGTGAAAGCTGAGTTGGCAGCCACTGACTGGCTCACAGAGCCCTGTGGTGGCTAGGGTTTGGACAATGCCAGAGACACCTCTCTGTGGTAGCTGCGATGAGGCAAGGCACTTAGGTCTGGAAGGGGATAATTTGTCTGCGCCAGTGTTTACAGACAAGCCATCTGGCACAGGCAGGCAGCTCAAAGTGCCTGGCTCTGTGGACTTCAGAATATGTTGGAGCTGAGTGTGCTGATCCAGAAGAAGGACTTCTTTCCTTGTTGTTGAAAAAAGTTTGCTCTGTTTTATGAGATTTGGGTATCAAACTGGGTCTTGAATGCAAATTGAAGCCTTGCAATCAAACCCATGCTGAAGCGGAATTTTTGAGGGTAAAACATCAGTAGCTGGATGCTGTCTCATCAGCTTCTCTCATCCTGTCTAATCCCTTTTCTTTCCCCAGGCCAAAGAACTCTCCATCACCAGAGTGATACCCTGGATACAGTGATCCTGGTAAATCCTAATGTGGACAGTATCGTATCTGAGGTAAGGACCACACGTGCCGTCAAGGTCTCTCCACATCAGCTCTCCTGCCCTTGCTTGACGTGGAGGTCATGATCATCACACTTTGCGCCTTCTGGAGAGTGCAAACCTGCTGCCAGTGTGCTGCAAGGTGTGGTGAAAAGGCCAGGTGTTCTCATCTTGCCAGTAACCAGGATATACACAGTAACTCTGATGTGACACGGAGCTGTGTCAGGCAGACAGTAGCAGTGTCTTCCCTCTTCAATAAGCAACCTTCTTGTATGTAGAAAACGTAGGGTTTGTCTGTTTGTGAATAACGTGTGAGTTATCGCCTGTCCATGGGATTGGGATTCTGAGTGCTGGTGTGGAGTACAGGTAACTTCTAACGGCAGCCCTTGTCTCATGGTAACAGGTCCGCTCACTTGTATGTGATTCATCAGCCCACAAACTACTGATTCTCTGTGGTCAGAGCTCAGACCAGGAAGGAGACTTGGTCCTGCAGACGGGGACCTTCACTTACCAGAAGTTTGCCGAGATACTTTCAGACCCGGAGGTGAGTGTGAGCTGTGATTCAGCACATCCCCTCCTGTTCAGAGTGCATGGTAGAGCAATGCAGCCTGCACCCTCCTTCAGGTGGCAGATTTGCAGACAGATGGGTTTGAAATCCGCCAAAAAATTGCATACCATAAATAATTCATGTTACTGTCTTGGGAATCTAGCTTTAACTCTCTGTCTTAAGTTTTCCAAGGTGCAGGCATGGGTGATTCCTTTAAGTGTTCAGCTTGAAATAACCTTCTAGACTGGCTCTGCAGGGGGCAAACCCTCAAAATTTCTTAAAGTGGGTCTTAACATAACTGTGGGCAGCTTCTAAAAACAGCCAAGAGAGGCCATCATCACCCCAGAAAATGTGGGTATTTCTCTTCATGTCACGGTCAGTCTACCAAGCAAGTTCTCAAGGTTCAGAATGTTCCTTAGATGATGAGGGATTGAATAAACGCTGATTAAGTAACTCCATGATGATGACATAACTACAAATGTTGCTATTTAATTGCAGAATTGTTGCATCATTCAGTTTGGAAGGGCACATGAGAGGTCTGTAGTCCAACATCATGCATAGAGCAGAGTAAGCACTGAATTTTGGCAAGTTTGGTCAGGGATTTGTCCAGTGAGGCCTGGAAAACCTTATAGGGTATCTCTGAACCTCTGCTCCAATGCCGATTATCTCAGCTAGATATAGGATAGCTTTTCTGAGAAATTTACATTGTTGGTGCTTGTTGCCAATACAGATATGCTACTCTGGTTTTTGAGAAGCTCTATTTCCACTGATCGTGTTGTTTAGAATGTCTCTGTCTGATTGAATGTATAGTTGCTGCAGGAATGGCTGGATGATACTCCAACAACTGATATTATTATTGCTGTAATTACATCAGCAAATATGCTTCATTTATATAAAGCTGATTGTTCTGATTTATCTCTGGTATCCATTTAAATGGACAGAAACTAGTCACTTAAGGGCTGTCTAAGCAAAAGAATACAGTGTAAAGAAGTATGCAAATCTCATTTCGGATACTTAGGAAGTTGAGATGTAATACTTCTTTGGTCGATATATGTTCAGCATAGCTGTAAGGAGCCTTGGAAATTATATGGACCTTATTCTACTTATTAATCACATGGCATGTCCCCAACCCTGTATGCGTAGAAAAGATGGAGTCATGACTTTCCAAATAGGTCCCAAGAAAGAAAATTAATCTAAATAAAAAAGAAAGTCCTATGTCACTAGAACGGCACAAAATACTCTATGGTGGTTGACTAGCCTAGTGGGCGAGGCTAAGTTCAGACAGTGATGCTCAGCATTGAAAAGGTTTTCTCAGGGTTAGAATTCACAAATCACAAAAAAAACCCCTCAACCTGCTACTTTTGAGCCCAAGCCAGAGACTGATATCCCAGATTTAACAAGAAGAAAGACGGAAAGAGGACACAGTGGTTCCTGGTTTTATTTTCTTTCCTGAGATCTTGTCACAATACATGCCCAGCAGTCAGAAGCTGTAACAGCCCATCAGTATTAAGAATTCCAAAAGAGAGCATAGCTCTATGCATAGATTTTCCATGGGCTTTCAAACTATTTCCTCTATCCTCAATGTTTCCCATCAGTAAAGTGCTTGTGGTATCTTCAGTATTTCTGCATTAACTAGCTGGGTTTTTTTTGTTTTGTTTTGTTTTGTTTTGTTTTTTTACGTGCCGTATGGGTCTCAGAGCTCTATTTGACCTTTATTTGTCTGTGCTTATCTCATTAGGTCACCCAGATTCTCAGCAACACTGATTCAGATACCAAGGCCTCTCTTACTGTGTCGTGCCTGGGAGAAGGAGCCTGGAGCAACCTTGGGCATCCTCAATTTCAGGACATTATTAATCTGAAACTGAATCCTGATCCAGTTCTGCCAGAAATGGATGGGGTGTCTGAATTTGCAGAATATGTCTCTGAGACAGTTGACGTGCCATCGCCATTTGATCTCCTGGAGCCACCCACCTCAGGGGGTTTTCTGAAGCTTTCTAAGCCCTGCTGCTACATATTCCCTGGGGGAAGAGGTGATTCTGCTCTCTTTGCTGTCAATGGGTTTAACATCCTTGTGGATGGTGGCTCTGAGAGGAAATCTTGCTTCTGGAAGCTGGTAAGGCACCTGGATAGGATTGACTCAATCCTGCTCACCCACATTGGTGCAGACAACCTGCCTGGCATCAATGGGCTGCTGCAGAGGAAAGTTGCTGAGCAAGAGGAGGAACAATCCCAGGGCTCTACCAACTACAGTGACTGGATGAAGAACCTAATTTCTCCTGAGCTAGGGGTGGTTTTTTTTAATGTTCCTGAAAAGCTGAAGATGCCTGAAGCCTCCATGAAAGTAAAGAGGAGCATCGAAGAAGCGTGTATGACGCTGCAGTATCTCAACAGACTGGGCATTAAATCAGAGCCTCTCTACAGGGTGGTGAGCAGCACCATCGAGCCCATCACGCTCTTCCACAAAATGGGAGTGGGTAAGCTGGACATGTATATACTGAACCCTGTCAAGGACAGTAAAGAAATGCAGTTTCTAATGCAGAAATGGGCTGGCAATAGTAAAGCAAAGACTGGCATCATTCTTGCAAATGGGAAAGAAGGTGAAATTTCTGTTCCCTATCTCACATCTATCACAGCCCTAGTGGTATGGCTTCCAGCCAGCCCAACAGAGAAAATTGTAAGGGTTTTGTTTCCTGGAAATGCTCCTCAAAATAAAATACTGGAAGGTCTTGAGAAACTCAAGCACCTGGATTTTCTGAGGTACCCAGTGGCTACTCAGAAAGATATCACTTCTGGAATACCTCCACCTGTGCTGAAGCAGACCAAAATTAAACAAAGAACTGACAGTAAAGAGAGTCTTAAGTCTTCCTCCAAGCCATCTGTGACAAAGCAAGTCAAGAAGGAAGAAGCAGTTGAGGAGGGGATTAAGGAAGTAAAACCAGAAGTTGTAAAGGATGCTAAAATTGAGAAAAAGGTTAAAGAACACACAGAGAAAGTTCCTGAGAAACCTCATGTTAAACATGAAAAGATAAAGACAGAAACAAGTGATACTCTCAAAGCTGAGAAAAGAAAATTGGCAAAAGACAAGGCTGGAAAAAAGCATCTCAAAGAGAAAGTATCCAAATTAGAGGAGAAGAAAGACAAAGAAAAGAAAGAGATTAAGAAAGAGAAAAAAGACTTTAAAAAAGATGATGTAAAGAAAGACGAGAAAAAAGATTCAAAGAAAGATGACAGAAAGAAAGAAAACAAACCAGAGCTCAAAAAAATTTCTAAACCAGACTTGAAACCATTTACCCCAGAAGTAAGAAAAACATTGTACAAGGCAAAACTTCCAGGCAGACTCAAAACTGAGAAGATCAAAGTAAAACCTGAAAAAGAACCTGAAAAGGTACCTGCTGACCTCAAGACATTACCAATGGAGAAGGCACCTGTACAAGTGGATACGGGAGAGAGATCCATAGTGGAACAGAGGTTAGTCCTGTCTTCACCAGAAGATCTTACAAAGGACTTTGAGGAACTGAAGCATGATGAGAAAGGGGCCTTGCAGTTGACTCAAGAACTGTCTGATATGGAGGTTAGTGATAAGATTATGAGAGCACCTGAAGCAGAGATAAAAGATTCTGTTGATATGATTGGTCAGAGTTGCCTTGAAGTGGATCTGATTTTAAGAAGAAAGACTCCCGATCAGGGAGTAACTACTGCTGATATGGAAAAAGAATCAGCAGCAGAAGAAATGGCAGTCCATCAGCAGGACCTGCGGGGAAGTCCTGCTGAAAAAACAGAGGATGAAAGAAAAACAATAGATGAAAACCATGACATAAGATACTGGGAGGGAAAAGCTGAGCAAGGCAAGGACATTCAGTTGTTTCCTGACAAAGAACACCTGCCATCACATACAGACCTCTTGGCAAAGGGTGCTCGGCCACCAGTGTTCAGAGAGGAAGAAAAGGAGGAAGAGGAGAAAATCTCTTTGGACAGAAAACAGAGGGAAGCGGAAACTTGTGGAAAGTATATTGAGGGGACAGAGGCACAGGAAGAGGATGAGAAGGAAAAGAGAGAAGATGTGATAGAAAAGGCAGAACTGGAAGAGAAGGAAGAACAGCACATGAAAGCAGAGGAAAAAGTGGAGAAGAATAGAGACTTCTATGGGCTGAATCAGGATGATGGGGAGGACAAACTGTTTACCATTACAGATAAGGAAAGAGAATGTAGTTTCATGGATGAGAAAACCAAGTTACTTGGAAAGGACATAACAAAGGAAGAGTCATATCTGAGCAGCCTGCCAGTCCCGCCAGGAGCAACAGCAGAACATGTTTCCTATATCCAAGATGAAACTATCCCTGGCTACTCAGAAACAGAGCAGACCATTTCTGATGAAGAAATACATGATGAACAGGAAGAGAGGATCCCACACTTGAAGTATGATGTCAATGCCTATAACATTTCTGTTCCTGACCATCCAGGCTCTTTTGAAGCAGTGCATGGAATACAGGCCATGCCTTCTGCTGACCTTTCAGCCAAGGGCTATGCCGGCCAGGAGTCTGAAATCCTGGCGTATCCTACAAACATTGTGGCAGCACCTCTAGCTGAGGAGGAACACATATCTTCTGCTACTTCCATTACTGAATGTGACAAGCTTTCATCTTTTGCAACGTCAGTAGCAGAGGATCAATCTGTTGCATCCATAACAGCACCACAAACAGAAGAGACTGGGAAAAGCTCTTTACTTCTGGACACAGGAAACAGTATGCCCTCCTCTCGGACTGAAGCAACCCAAGGTCTTGACTACGTTCCCTCTGCTGGCACAATTTCTCCCACATCATCCTTGGAGGAAGACAAATGCTTTAAATCTCCACCCCCTGAAGACTTTCATGCATTAGCAGAAGGAGAGAGGAAACTGGAAACTCAAAAAAAGGACCTTCGTGAGGAGGTAGAAGATGAAGAAGATGAAGAAGATGGGACTCCAAATACTGAGATGCCTGAGAAACTCAGAGGGCATTACAATGCCCCCATGTTTGCTCCTCAAGTTTGCCCTGATAATGTGATAATCAGTGTTCCCACACAGGTGATGCCTTTATCCACTGAAGAAGCACCATTTTCCCAGGCTGACTCTGCAGAGGCTGAAGAACGATGCATGAGTCCTGATGACAGCACAGTCAAAATGGCCTCTCCCACTCCATCTGGCCCCACCAGTGCAGGGCACACACCCTTCCACCAGTCTCCAGTGGAGGAAAAGCTGGAAACAGTAGATTCAGATCTATTTGAGAAACAAACGGATGCTGCTGCCAAGAAACTGGAAGGCCAAACTTCTGTTGTGGTGAAGGGAGCCAAGGGTGAACTTCTCAGAGAAGACGAGGCATCTGTGGCTAAATCCAGACATGAAAGAGAAGTGCCTGGACCTGTGCAGCACAAAGTGGTTTTGAGCAGTGATGTTGCACTGTCTCCTGAGGAGGAAGTACAGGAAGAACCCGTGAGGAGGGAGGAGCTGCCTTGGCTCTCTTACCACAAGCAGGACACGGTGGTGATTGGGGAGGATGAGGAGCATCCCAGCACAAAACCAGAAAAAGAGCGAGGAACTAAAACCATGACAGAAAGTTTAATGGGATTTTCAAAACACTTGTCCTTCGAGCCATTTGCAGCCACAGGAACTTCTCTAGGAAATGTGGATCTTCCACAGTTCACAAGCCAAAGCAAATCTAAAAATGACAAATCTTTACAATTTTCACCAGATGGCATCAAATCACCTTCTTTTACAGAAGAAAGGATTGGTAAAGAAAAATCCTCAGATATTTCTAAGAGAGTTACTACTGAAGAAGGAAAGCTGCTGTATTTCACAGGAGACACCTCAGAAGAAGAGAAATCTTCTCGTGTTTCCGTTGAAGATATTTGCCCAGAAGAGACCAAATCCATTTCTCTCACTGAGAGTTCCAGTAGGAAAATCTCTTCAGATGTTTTTATTAAAGGAATTTCTCCAGAAGACTTCAAAGCTCTTAGTTTCACAGAAGAGATATCTGCAAAAGAAAAAACTAT
This sequence comes from Cnemophilus loriae, assembly GCA_013397755.1. Taxonomy (NCBI): domain Eukaryota; kingdom Metazoa; phylum Chordata; class Aves; order Passeriformes; family Corvidae; genus Cnemophilus; species Cnemophilus loriae. The sequence goes on from VZTF01004366.1 coordinate 156,416, forward strand.
GTCCAACTGCACTGACAAATTCCTTTCAGAAGCTGTGAAATCCATGGGTTTCACAGACCAGAGCCCAGCTACATATGAAAAATCACTGGAAATTTCTGCCAAAGAACTGAAAGAAGCATCAAAATCTTTTCCTTGCCCAGAAAGTAGTTCAGTTAAAGACACATCACCCAGAGATTCTTCAGCTGAAGAAATGTCTCCAGATGACAGCAGTTTATTTTCTGCATCAGAAAAGGGCCTGTTGAGGGGAAGAACTGCAGGCTTGGACTCTCAGGAAGTATCCCCAGATGCAAAGGGCTTACATTTTACAGAATCTAGCCCAAGTGAAGATAAAACATCTTCATACACTTCTACTGAAGGTATAAAGCCTTGCGGGTTCAAGGAAGCTCAAGAAAAAAAGTCTCCAGAAATGGAAAAGTTTTGCATGAAAGATTTAAGCTATGAGAAGAAAGTGTGGTTTCCAGAAGAGGTAGAAGAGGTCCCTGTTCAGGGAAGGCGGCAGAGATATGACGAAGAGAGGGAGAGTACATTCTTGGATGAGGTACCAGAATTTGAAACAAAATCCCTTCCTAAAATGGGAAAGGAGGAGAACCTGTCTCCTGCAGTGCCTGGCAGCCATACCTGGAGAGGAGCAGAAAGGGAAGCATGGGGTTCTGCCTTTGGGTATCTTCAGGAAGGGAGAGACAGTGGGAGAGGAGGGCAATTACCCAATGAGCAGGATGAGGAGCTTCACCATGCTGAAGACAACCCCATGCTACTGCAAGCAGAAACTGAATGTTTGAAGATGGAGTCATTTGATTACAAAGAAGATGCACAGAAGGGTGCCAAACCTATGTCAGAAACAAAGAAAGTGGATGTGGTTCCTGCTGACATCACTGTCCCAGAAAGAACACAAAGGGAAGGTTCTCCTCTATCTCCTCAGTATGTCCCTGGTGAGGAAAATCAGGCCAAAGCTTTAACTGGAAACAAAAAAAGGCAAGAATTATTGTTGACCTCTAAACAAGATTGCTCCTGCTTAGATGATGAGGAGAAAGCTGTCCTAGATATCTATGCAAAGTCACTAGACCAAGTTCTGACAACATCTCCCCTGTCTGCAGTGGGAAAGGAGATTGAGGCACCACCAGGAGCAGAGAGGCCCTGCAAGTTAGATCAGTGCAAGCCACCTTTGTTGGGGGATGTCCCATCAAAGACGGCAGAGAAGAAATCAGACATCAGTGATTTGTATCAGGAAATAGATTGCAAATACAAGTCAGATAGCAGGCAAGAGGATGAGTACAAATCCACTGACGGTCTGTATGACTCTACAGTAAGAAAAGAGCAGACAGCAGCAGCATCTACTCTGTTGCAATCTACCAAACCAGCAGACTATATTGCAGAGTCCACAGAAGGGAGTGCTGAGGTGTCAGGGCAGTGTGCACACTCCCCTCCAGGACAAGGCCCATGTCAAAAAAGCAGTGATGCTGTGGGCTGTGCTGGGGCTGTCGGTGCTACCATCCAAGAGGTGTATCCTCCAGAGACCTATTCCAGGAGCTCCCCTGAGCCTTATTCCTATGAGGAAGGGGTCTGCACACAGAAAGATGATGACAGTTCCACAAGACAAGAGCCAGAAGAAAGAGAACCAACTCCCTACCCCGATGAAAGAAGTTTCAAGTATGCTGACATCTATGAGAAGATAATTGTGTCTGGAGTGGGACCCTCCCCCTTCACAGCCATGGGTGCACACAGCCCCGGTCACACTGACAAGGTGCCAGTGACAGCACTGAACTCTCAAAAAGGTCAAAATCTTCATGTGTCTGCAAAGGAAGAAGAGTCCTGCCTTTATACCTCTGCTGAGAAGGAGTTGTCATCTCCAGCATCTCCTAAAGAGAAAGCAGATTCAGTCTTTGACTATAGAGACGTCCATGAAAGATATTCACCCTTGTCTGAAATAGGGAAGCCTAGGGCATCAGAAGGACAGGAAAAACTGAATGTGTCTTCTGCTTTGCCAGAACAACTGGACTCTGCACTGCACCCATCATCTGTGAGCGCAGCATTTGCCTCTCCCACAGTCACAACAGACACCTTTTATGGAGGAAAATCATCCACCTATATTGATGCTGGTTGTCCAGATGAGAACATAATTTTGTCTAGCCAGGAGCAGGTACCTTTGTCCCTGAAATCTGAAATCCCAAATCCCAAAGATACATACTATGAGAAAGCATGTCGAGGGGAAGAAAGTGCAAGTGACTCAGAGCTAGAAAAAGGTGCTAAGGAGAAGTCTGAAAAGGAGTCTAAACTGCACAGCCCTGCTGAAACTGCAGGCACCATCTATGCAGGCATCTCAGCCATCAGCGAGTTCCGTGTCTCAGACCCCTTCCTGCAGAGCAAGTGTCAGGAGCCCCTTTCACCCAGCTCCGCTGCCTCTTCTCCCTCTGGTCCAGGCTGGCAAGAGGAATATGGAAGTAGGACAACTGCATCAGCTGCTTTTGTGGACACGTACGCTGCTGGTTACAGTGATATGCCAGGCATGGACAGAGATGAGCGAACTTCAGAAATGTGCCATGTAAGACAAGATTCTTCACAAAAGACAGAGGTTGCTGAAAAATCCACAAAGGAATCCCATTTCTGGGTAGCAGATTATCCAAGTGCAGCAGTGGCCTCCCCGTGCCAAGAGCAAGCCATATACCTGAAATCTGCTTCCAGCAAACAAACAGAGGTATACGAACAGGGCCCGAGGGTAGAGAGCAGAGGGATGGATAGCTCTTCTGGATTTGAAAGCTCCCTGCTAGGAAAGAGCGAAACAGCTAGCACATTCAGACATAAGCAAACCTCAGCAAGCCGTTTAGGGGATATTTCTCTTTCTTTAGAGTCTCCTTGTGCTTTGCTCTCAGACCGGGGAAACAAAGATGAGTACTTGGAGGTTTCTGAGAAAATCAGCAGCCTTGACTCATCTTTTCCTAAATTCTCACCACTGAGTCCATATGAAGAAAACAAGATGTTCTCCAAAGGTGTGGAGAAAGAGTCTGTGACCCAGCAGCAGCTGAAAGATGACTCTTCCAGCCTGTCAGAGGAACCTTCATCTGAAGCCACCACTCCTGTGATACTGACTACCACAGAAAGTTGTAGTTTCTATTCCCATATGCTTTCCACATACACAGGTGCAGGAGTGGAAGCAGGTACCAGGAGTGCTTGGGATGTGTCTCCACAGGTTCCAGATAATGCTGTGAAAATACATACAGCTGAAACCAAAGACTTTGTCTTTGCTGAAGAAAATAGGTCTCCATTTCCCTGTGGCATGGGTGACCACACCTTGCCATGCAGAAAAGAGTGCCAGGGCTCAGAGGCCACACCATTCTCTGCAGAGCAAGAGCAGCAGCCCTGTGGTAGCAGACCAGAGCAGAAGGCACCATTTGCAGAACAGCCGTTGCCGCTGACATCTCTCCCTGATGTGCTGACATCATTTTCTCATTGTCAGCACGAAGATGAAACCACAGCCAATGGTCCAACAGAGGTGAGCACCAGTCTGCAAGCTTTCCAAAGCACATACCATGCAGCAGAGGCAAAAGATGAAAAAACATGTCCTGATTCTGACAGCAGTTCTTCTCCATGCGCAGGCAAAGAGGAAACAGAGAGGCAAAGCCGTCCTTCCTCTCTGATGTCCCCTGAAAATAGTTTCCAGCCCTTTTTCCCAGATGTACAGAGGGGTGAAAAAACAGAGGACTGTGGAGATGCTTCCTATGACATGGAGACCCATTTAGGAGGCAGTTCCAATTGTGGACAGAAATTTTCCTCACGTGAATACAAGCAGAGAAAGGGAGAACTCTCTCCCTCATTCATCAATCCGAGCCCCCATGAGCTCTCTGAAGACAGTGACCTCTCACAGGAGGAGGGTCACCCTTCAGTGCAGGGGAGACCACCCCACACTGGCAGCAGTCCCATGCAAAGTGCCACAGTGGAGGAAACCCCTCCAACCTCAGTGAGTGATTCTGGAACCTCCCAGTCAGACTCAGATGTCCCGCCTGAGACTGAAGAATGTCCATCCATCACAGCAGATGCCAACATGGACTCGGATGAAGATGCTGATTTCCTCCCAGTGGACAAAGCTGTGGGGAATGCTCATCATGCCAGTTCTAGGTCCAGCCATGATCCTCAGCCTGTTCCAATGGTAGATCCCCATCCCCACCCTCCTCACCCTGATGTCTGCATGGTAGACCCTGATATGTTGTTAAATGAGCAAAGCATGAGCAGAGCTGATAAAATTTCCAAGAAAGACATAAAAGAAAAGAACAAAGGTGTGAGGAAGCCTTTGAGCAAACCCAAGTCTTCCTCGCCTGCCCGGAAATTAGATGTGAAAGGGAAACGATCACCCACTCCTGTGAAACAGTCATCGGACAAATCTCCAAAATCTGTCACTGCCAAAAAAGAAAGAGATGGAGGAGAAAAGCCCAAACCACGTAGTGCACTGATGCCAGAGGATGAGTTATCCCGGAGCAGTCACAGCAACCCTGGCAAGAGCCTTGTTAATGGCATCAAAACAAATCCCGGTAAGAAATCCTTCCTGAAAAATTCATTATGTCTATAGGTCCAGCCCAGGGAAAAGCACTGAGTTAAACATAACAGAACAGAGAACAGGACTTCCCAGTCAGGCATAAAATGTTATAAGCAGTGATAAGGTTGAGATGTACAAAAGGTTGATAGGAAAGAACAATAGAGTCCTAGGAGTAGCAGTGATTCACAGAGATGGCAGGAAGTCAGGATGGACCTTCCAGAAAGACTACTGTAATACCCTAGGATAGCATAGAAAGGCCATCAGAATGGGGGGCGGGGGGGCGTGTGTGTGTGTTTAAGCAAATGTAGGTTATTAACAAAAATTGGGACTAAATATTAATTGAACTCTGCAAAAGTTAATAACGGAGATTTTTGATCCCCAGAAAAAAGCTGCTGATCCTAAAGCCTTCCAATCCCTCCCTAAAGAATAGCAGAACTTCATTTCCCTCCCAAGAGCTGTGACAGCACTGGCCCAGAAATGCACCCAGGTCACCTCTGAGCAGTGGAGCGTGGATAAGTCTCAACTTCACTGCTGCAATGGAAAAGTCTGGAATCCAAGTCCTTCTGTGTTAATGTGTTTGTCCCATGCAGAAGGGTTTTGATAACCTCTTGTTTCCTTTTTTCCAAAGCTTCGAATAGCCCTAAGAGCAGTTTGTCTGTGCCTATGGGTCCGCCTGTCTATGTGGACTTGGCCTACATCCCCAACCACTGCAGTGGGAAGAACACAGATCCAGAGTTCTTCAAGCGGGTTCGAGCATCTTATTATGTTGTGAGTGGGAATGATGCAGCCAATGGAGAGCCAAGCCGTGCAGTGCTGGATGCACTTCTGGAAGGGAAGTCTCAGTGGGGAGAGAACCTGCAGGTAGGTCATGGAAATGCAAAGCGGTGTCACAAGTGCTCAGAAGAAGGTGGGTATCACAAACATACCCAAGGGAGTACACTGAGAGAAAGCAAATGGTACTGGGCATACCCTGTTTTGCAGTCTCAGCAGAGTAATTGCTTGTACTGATGAGGAGGAGGACACCTACAAAATGGTATGAATGGAAGCAGGTATGTCCTTTTTCCACATCCTCCTGAGGAGAGGAAGCATTGAGAGATCATACACTCCTCCTTACCTACTGCAGGATGAGCCTATCCTCAAGCAAAATCAAGCACCAACACAAACTGAATTTTCATCAGTGTCCCACACCCAGTGGCATCTGTTGCTAGCCTGGCTTGCTGAAGAATTTTCTGACAGCAGCTTACTAATAGAGCTTTTAAAAAAGAATGTTCTGTAAAACAGTTCTTGCTTAGCCAGGCTTGCGGGACACCCCAGGTGGACACTCGTGAAGACACGTACAAGAAAGTTTGTATGTTCTTCCAGACGAAGCAGCCTCATATTTCAAGGTCCCTGAGTTGCATACTGGGTCAATAGGCACATAGTGTCCATTAACAGTGACACTGCCAGCATTGTTCCTTTTCACACTGAAGGATCTTTCTGAGGCTGTTTCCGGAGCTCCAGAGCACGATGCTCTCCCCTGCACTGCAGCCATTCTCATCATTATGGTGTCAGTGCTGCCAGTTTGCAGCCAGTTCAGAGCCCCATTGTGCTGGTACTGTATAAAATAAAGCTCTGCCTCAGAACCCGACATCTGAAAGACATTAAATAGAACAAGCAGTACCAAGGGTACAGTGTTCCAAAATTAACAAGAAATTTTAGCCTCAGCTCCTATGGGCATTGTTTGTCACTGCAGTTGTTCTCAATCATCCCTGCTGCTTTCTTTTCCCAGGTGACATTGATCCCAACACACGATACTGAGGTAACACGAGAATGGTATCAACAGACCCATGAGAAACAGCAGGAGCTAAACATCATGGTACTGGCAAGCAGCAGCACTGTTGTGATGCAGGACGAATCTTTTCCAGCCTGTAAGATTGAATTCTAAATCTCCCACACTTTGTGTTCATCCATTGACTCTTCAATCACCGATGCAACATGAGAGACACCATCTAATCACAGTCCAGTTCTTCTCTGGTTTAGTCCTCTACATGGTTCCCATTTGTCAGGCAATCGGGTATCCATCTTGCTCAGCACTGGATGCCATGAGGAAGAAGTGCAGGGCTCTGTAATTTTCTGGACTGAGCTAAGAGTTTGTGCAAGAGCAGTTGCAGGCCAGGGGCACTTTCACCTTCCCTGCTTTATTCTGCTGCCTGTACAGTTTCTGTAGACTATCTTGGCTGCCTTGCTGCTGTGAGAGCTTGTTCTACTCTCTTCCTGGCTGCCTTGCCATTTAACCTGTAGCACCATGAACCTCACCTTTCCGGTGAGGGCTGAAGTGCTACTGCTGCATGCAGAGAGTGCATGGGAGACAGGTGGCAGAGGCGAAATCTAACTTGAAAAGAAATTGCACCAGGGAGATGAGGGAAGACAAAACCCTCTGACTGTAATGTGACAGTGAAGGTCATTCTTCCATCTCCCCTCCTGAGCATACAGGAGGTGTTCTGAGCAAGGGGACCTGTGCTCCAGCTAGGCACAACCACCACATGCCAGCTTGGCAGATTTCTGTCCTATGTGCTTGCCTGTGGCATCCTGCAGCACCTGTGTGCTGTGCTCAGGGAGCTGGGATGAAGGACATGGCGGTGGGAGGGGAGGGTTCAGCACATTCTTAAGCTGCTAATTTGAGCTTCGCACACACAGCAGCCAGCTGACTCCTGCACACCAGCTGTGTGGCAGGAGGAGGCACAGAGAGGCTGTGGCCTGAACAGTTACACAAAAAGAGCATCCAAACGCACAACTACAGCCCCCTCGACAGCAGAAGGGCTGAAAAAACCTTGGCCACTGTTGGCCCAAGATGTACAAGAAACCTCCCTGTCCCTAAACCAAAGGCTCTGGAGGACTGTGGTGAGGCAGCTGAGGAGCACGCAGGCCATGCTGGGGGAGGCTGCTGCCCAGCTAGTGGCGCTGCAGTGTGCCAGCTCTGCACACAGCAGCCATCTCCTTGCTGCCTGTGTGCCAGGGTCCAAGCCTTATAGTTGTGTTCAAGCTTTTTGTTGTCCCCCCAAGTGTCCAGGATGTGGGGAATAGAACTTGTGGTGTGAGGGAAGAGAAGGCCCTTCCCAAAATACTCGGGAAAAAGTAGTTTAGCAAGTGTAGTCATTCTCAGTTCCTCCACACTGTGGCAGGGATATGTTGACAGCACAGGTGAGGTGCTGCTCATCCATGTGGTGCCACCTTGCAGCTTGTTCCCTGGCCTGCGCATCACTGTGGGCGTCTGTCCTTGCTCTCTGGATGTCCTGGCAGAAACACGAATGTGTGCCGTGAGTGCACTGTGGCTACTGAACAGCCAGCCAGACCCTCCTTGGCACACAGACCTGTTTCAGTGTGAGAGACCCATTCTGCCAGCAGGGACGGGGGTGTTCAGGTGCGCTAAGCCTGCAGCATCCATGAGCCTTTGCCACGTCCAAAAGACCTGACAGGAGGGTCTTACCACAAAGACAGCTTTTCTGTAAGACAAAGAAAGTGGCACCAGACTGTGCTCTGGGGAAGAAGGAATGAGATGGAAAGCTGTGCTGCAATGGTTGACAGTCAGCACAAAGTATTTCCACCTGCTGTGACACCCACTGTGTTTGGCCCTGAGCAGAGGGCTTACTCCACCATGAGCATCCTCAGACCCTGTGTTGCACTTGCCCGGGCCACTTCAGTCTCAGTGCTAGTTTTCTGGCAGGCGACGTGAGGAAAATGCTGCTTAGAAACCTGCTCCTAGCACTAAAATTGAGTTTCTAGGGAAATGGTCTATTTTGCATTTTAATTTATATATTTATTTTTTTAATGTTAAGCTGCATTTTGTGTTGATTTAATATTTTAAGTTATACATGTTAACATGATACCATGTACTTTTAGTGTCAGTTCAGAGGTTTCTCAGTACAAATATTAACATGCTGCAATTTAAACAATACAAAAAGACCGTAGAGAACTTGTGGGCAGTAAAAATGTCTCTGCAAGGCTGTGTCTAAAACCCAGCAGCTGTAGGACAAGGCCTGAGGCCAGCAGCCTCCCCAAGGCACAGCCAGCCCTTCGGATACGGCCCTTGTTAGGAGCATGTGAGCTTACTCAGGGCTTTAGCAAATCCCTGCCCTGTGCTGTGTTCATTTTAACCATGGAATCACACTGTGTCTGCCAGCATAATAAATGTCATTCTCTGTACCCTGATGGGGTTGGCTTTCATGAATGTTGGTTCTGGCAATTGCAGGCAGTAAACACCTGTCCCTGCCCCTCCTCTGAATGCTGGGGGGCTTTGCCTACAGTGCTTTGGGGCGACCCTGGCTCACTCACCATGGTGGCAGCTGCAGGATGCCAGACCCCAGAGGCACAAGCATGGCACTCACTGGCTCCTGGGATCCCTCTGCGTAGCTAGATGTAAAAGCTAATGCACTAATTTTAGATAGACCCACACGTGAATGTTTTCTCAACTTTAAACTTGAAGCAATTCTGACTAAGCAGCAGTAATAGTGAGGCTTTGTGAGGTGCCTGCATCCTCCGGGCAGGAGTGTGGCCACGGGCAGATTCCAGGAGGAACGATGCCCTCCACTCTCTGCTCCTGCCCTCTGCAGCTCTGCTGCTTGGCTACCTTTATCCTACACCAGTTTGCTTCCCTGTCCTCAAGGCTCCACCTTTTTTTCCAGTTTTTGTCGCAGTCTGTTCTGCCTTGAGCTTCTCTCACTCCCAGTCTCCCTCTCCCTTCCACCTCTTTCCATCTTAAAAAAACTATGGGGAAAAAGACTCACGAAAATGCTGATTTGTGGAGTCTGACCCTGCTCAGGCCATAGGAGCCAGCAGGACCCACCCGGAGCCAGAGGTAATACAACACTATAGAGAGAAACAGTTAAACTCTGCTTTTGCTTGTTTCTGCATGTGGGCAACAACGCGTAATCTTCCTGTATGTAATAGGTAAAAATACTACTTTAAACCTATAATTAAAAAAAGTGAACGTCTTAACTGTATTGAAATGGCATCTTGTGCTCCTAGCTTCTTCTATGCTAAATGTTTTAAGAACAGAGCCCTGATTCTTTTCTTCAGCATCATATTTCTATTTGAATTTAGTTCCTTGAGTTCTGTCCTTTTGCCCATTTCCACGTGAAACACTCTGTAACTAACTGCTGTCAAGAGAGGAGCCCAGCACATTAATAATAAAGCCACATTAATTGCGAACGAGAACATCTCCAGTGGTTTCAAACTGTTCTTTCAGTAAGCCGCTTAAGTATGCTGTAGGCAGGACCACACAGACATGGCTGCTGTGCCACCCTCCCATGCCTCCCAGCTTAGGCAAGCCCCAGCTTTTCCACCAACACCCCACCTTCACCAGCAGCTGCTAAACCTTCCTGTGACTCAGGAAAGGGACATGCACATAAGGCCACAGAGCTTGCCTGAGACAGCCAACCCCCCGTTGCTGGCCCCAGCAGGGTGGCTAGTGGGTCCCTCCTGGGGAACATCTGGGACTCTTGCACAGCTGGCTAAGGGCTGTAGGGGGGAAAGCAGCTCCTGATAATCCAGTGAGGAGCCTGGATACTTGTCTGTCTGTCTACCATGCAACACCATCACTCCTCACAGTTCCCGAATCATGCATTCCATTGCAGCCCTCTGCCTGTCCCCGCACTTCTTGGGAATGGCAACTCTGCCCAGCGCTGCTGGCACTCTTTGAGCTGGAAGGGTCTCTGGCCCTGTGGCAGGCTTGGGACCTAGGCCCAGGCATGGCAGGGATTCCATGCCGCCTGACAGCATTGCAGCAGTTGGGCTTTTGCACCTCTGCAGAACTACGACCTGACCTCCAACAAGAGAACTCATTTTCTTTCAGCTCTTTCAGCTACTCATCAGAAAACTGGGACAGCTGCTGCTCTGCCTGTGCTGGAACACAGTCAGGAGAGGCTGATGCCCAGTTAGTTCTGTTCCTGCCTGCCTGTCGTCAGAAGGAAACAATGGCACAGGTGGATGCCAGGGAAAAAGAAAGCAGGTTCTGTACTACAGCCCTCAGGAGAGAGGCCATTGTTGCCACAGAGCACACACACCACAGCTTGTGCAAGGCCTGATGGAGAGCTCAGGGCAGCTGCCAAACCTGGTGCTGATGGGAGGAACCATGAACTGTTACCATAAACCAGGAACTATTTCCACACACAGCTACTTTTCAGGTAAATGAGCATTGTCTCTGGCCATACTCAGCTAACCAAGGTCCTGTGACTGCAATGCCTTTCCCAAAAGGTGTGCAGCGACAAGCATCCGGCTCTGTAGGGGTCAGCACCTGAGAGCCATGCCCCCACCCCACAGGGCCCTGCTCCATGCCCCTCTCAGCAATGACACCCTGCAGCAGGTGCTGTTGGGTCCATCATGGCAACCACCCTGCCCAGGCACTGTCCCCTGACAGAAACGTGCAGGTCCTGGCAGGAGATGTGGCTGGTGCTCAGCAGGGACCTGGCTGCCAGAGCAGTGCTGGTGGCAGCAGGTGCCACAGGCCGCTGGCCATGCGAGGGTGCAGGGCAAGGGCCATGGGCAGTGCCCAAGGGGCAACACACCATCCCAGTGTCTTCATTCTACCACAAAGCCCCCTGAGACCTGGGAGGCCAGGAGCTCTTCCCCAGTATGACCAGTTCTCCCATGTAGGAAAAGAGGTTTTTTGCTGGCCTGGAGCCTGTGCACTTACTCCAGGTCTGACTCCAGCTACAGCTGCTCTTCCAGGACAATGGAGCATGAGCAGGGCTTACTGTTCCAGGCACCTGCAAGCTTTGGCACATACACACTGCTGCCAAGCCAGCAACAGAGACAGAGAGACACTGGACCCACAGCATAGATTTACTGTGAACACACATTGTCACAACACAGCATAGAGATCTTTGGGCACAGCTTCACAAAAACACAGATCCTAGCTACAGACGGACACGCAGACTTGTCCATAAATACAGGAGTAGGAAGCACAGCCCTGGCCAGCACTCGGGATGCGGCAGGGACACCCGTATCAATCTTGCCCTCAGGCTTGTGCTCACAAGGCATTTACATAAATATCCATTAAATATTTTTCATTTTCTATATAATAAAGATTTCTCCTTATTGGTTTCTAATAGTCCTGAATTGTTAAAACAGCAGTTTCTTTTAATCCCTGTCACCAAGACTTCAGAGCTGTACCCTGCCTGACCCTTGGGGACGAGAAAAAATAAAACTGTGTGTGTCCTCCCTGCACACCTCTCTCAGGCTGGATCCCCAGGCTCCTGCCTGCCCCAGCCCAGCAGGGAAACATCCAAGGCCATACCAAAGAGATGTTTCCTTGCAAGTGGCAGTCAAACCTGATGCCCTCACTACCCTTCTTTCCCACACTCATTCAAAATGCTTTCTGCTTCTGCTAGTCTTCCTGCCATGGACTCTCTGGACCTGATTTTGGTGGCCAGCAGTGGGAATTGAGAGAGGAAGAAGGAAGGAACAGAGAGGAGGTTTGTGGTTGTGATGGATCCGATTAATTTGGGCCCAGAATGCCTTTCTCTGAAGGCTGTGGGCCAAAAAGTCACAAGGGAGGATCTGTCCCCTTTGGACTTACCACCCTAAAAGCCTTGGCTGTACCAGTCCTCTAATGCTGCTGTCCCAGTGAGCACAAAGACGTTGGGACACCCGTGCAGCACCATGTCCCTGTTCCATGGAGGTGCCATTCCAGTACCAAGACTGCACTGTTGTTCATTTAACGAGGCAAACATTCTTGCTGAATGGCAAAGAGATGGCTTGTGGAGGAGCCACACAGTCTCTTCCACACCACAGAGTCCTGTGGCCCTGGGACGTGGCTTCTTTGCTACAAACCACCAGCTGCATGAGGTGCCATGCAGGAAGTTGGGCTGCTTTCAGGCTGGAAGTGCTTGCAGTGTGCCGTCCAGTGAGCCACTAATTTTGCTGATCCTTCTGACACAGCAGCTGCAGTTCCTCCACATTTTTCTCAGGAGGCAGTGGCTGCACCTGGCACAGATGACCAGAGAGAAGCTGGTCTGACAGAGCACTGTCCCCCAGCAGCTCCTTGCCTATATGCTCTGGGTCCAACACCTCTCCCAGCAGCTCCTCTTCACAGGGCACCGGGATCTCCTTGGACAGCCCAGACTGATCCAGGCCAGTCATTCCCCTGATAGACCCCTCACCTGGCTTCGCTCTCTCCCCAGCCAGCCTCAGGTCAAACCCTTCACCACACTTTGGGTTTCCTATGTTACTTGGCTCTAACATTTCCCCGGATGACTTTTCTTCATCCAGCTCCCCCATGCTCTTCTCTTCTGGATTAGCGTCCTCCCCTGCCAGCTCCTTCTTGCACAGCTCCAGGATCCTGCCTGGCTCTGGGCCCTTATTCCAGATCAGGGTCTCTGGAACGCTTGGCTCTGCTACCGACAGCCCAGACACGCCCCCCTCCACGTCAAGCCCTCTGCCTGGAGCCTGACTCTCTTCCTGCTCAGGGGACTGGCTAGTCAGTTGCTCCTCACTTTTTGGGGGGCTGATGGAAAGTTTCTCAGTGAAGCTGAAACGAGCACAGTTGTCCACAGAAGTTGGGGAGGACGGGCCTGCACTGGAGACGGTACTGGAGGGGCCACTGCTGTCTGCAAAGAGGAAGAAAAATCTTAAAACATGTAGCTGGTATTTCCCTACCCGAACTGTCACAGTCCCGCAGTTCTACAACCAAGAGGGGAGGGCTGTCTACATGCCATATGACCTGTCAGGGGCTTGCAGCTGGTCTTGGGCATTTCTGGCAGTTCAGCTGATGAAAACCCAAGCACACAGAGCACAGTTCCATCCTGTAAGCCAGTGCTATTTTGGCATACAGCCAAGGGTGGATTCTGTTGTCACAGCGCAAAATGTGAAGTGTGATGTTTGGCTTCAGAATGAAAACCAGTTTCTTTCATTGCCTTACTATTATGGAACAATCCTAGCTTCAGTCTGCTCCTTCTGGTTCCTGACAGACACAATCCTTGAGTGTTGAGTGAGAGTCAACACTAGAGAAAGAAATATTGATTCTCTACTAATGCTTGTTCTTGCCTTATATTGCACAATGAGCAAAACTAGAGAAATACCTGGATTGTATCTAATCCAATACAGGAGGAGAATTAAACAACCGTTTTCAGCCAGATTGGTTTCCTGACCTTGCTGATTTCACAAACTTCCCTCCCTCCCCACCACATTTGCCCCTGACTGAGAAGGGAGCACACTCACACCAAGGGGGTTTATCCGAACGCTGGCGCAATGGCAAGGACGATGATGACAGGATTCGCTGGGACATAAAGGGGTCTCCTGGTATCTGGCTGCCAATCATTGAATCAAACAAAGCTTCAAGAAAAAAAATACACAGATCAGTAATATTCTGACAGACATAAAGGAATGGCTTGTAGCCCAGCAGTCATGAGCAGGCGCTTCGGGAAGAGCTAAAGACCAGTGCCAATTCAGAGCCATGCCGGCCCATCAGCTTCTGGGAATCTGAGGCTAAGATTTCCGAAGCTGGAGTTTGTATTCTCATCACTGTACTCATCAGCTACAGACAGACCTGACTGATTACTTGCCAAGTAAGTGGCCTAGGATGGCTCTGAGCAGGGTCCCTTGGCTCATTCCAGGGCTAGAACACTCTGGGACAGGCTCCAGTCCTGCACTTATCTCGTCCTGTCAGGCTGATCTGTCCCGAGAATGTAAAAGACCAGGAGTGCTCCTTGCCTTGCCAGAGACAAGCCCACCTGACCAGTACCTGCGGTGGACTGGACATGTGATTCGCTGCAACTCCTGCACACAGCTGTCAGGAACTCGTTGACCTGCCGCAAAGAGAGGGAGTTGTGCAGGGTCTCCAGGGGATAAATGGTGGGAACCATGGAACAGCCTTCAAAACCTGGAAAGAGACCCAATCAGAAAATGAATAGAGGAAACAGCAGGGTAAATCCATGCAGGAGCACTCATGGCTGAAGGAGCTGAGCACACTCAGGCCTCAGGTAATCTCTTCTAGCCCAAGAAAATCATCACGAAGCAATCCCATGCAATAACAGATCTGAAAGCAAGCACCTGGGTACACATGGAGGGGAGAGGACGAAAAGTATCTGGCAGCTGCCATTTTTGCTGCTGGGACACTGCCTGGGACACTTAAAATACACAGCTATGATGGAGAACTTGGCACTGAGCTTGGCACAGTGCCCCCACTTACGGAAGCCAAACAGAATCAAAGTGGTGCCAGCAGAATTTCCATTAAAGAGGTCCCACCGCTGGTGATGCCCCACCTGGCACAGACCCCTCTCCCCACAGCAGGGAGCACACACTGCGGCAGCCGCAAGAAGCCACAGAACCTCCCTGTCACAGCAGCCCCCTGTGCACCCCTGACAGGCTATGTTCAAAGGAAGGGCTGGGTAATGATTTGAATTATTTGTCCCCTCCACTAGACTTCACTGCCAGCAAACTCAGAATGAGCAGAAATAGGTATCTCAGCATGTAACAGACACTTGCTCAGAGCTAAGCTGCATCACAACCATTCAGAGTAAATCCTTTGCTGTTCAAGCCAGCAGAGTATCATAGCAAAGTATCGTCCTCTTCATCCCAGCTTCCTGGAAATGCCTTGGGGAACCAAGCCAACCTGAACTGTCAGAGGAGCAAGAAAGAAACAGATGAGTCCCTAGGTATATGGAATGAGGCTGCCTCCTGCTCTGCACCTCTCAAGTTTAATGGCCTCTCAGAGGCCTCAGAGTTGGGCTTCCCATTCTGTGACCCCCCAGTTTCCTCCAAGGACCTCAAAAAGACTCTGGAAAGGAACTGGGTTTGTTTCCATGGAGAAGGAAAAATTCTCTGAAATGCAAAAAGTAAGAGAGTTCTTGATGCAATCTGTGGCAGGATGTCTGCCCAGCACACTGACAGGATAAAACTGACTCCGGCAGCTTGGCAGCACTTCAGGAGAAGCCCCGGAGCACCTGTTTGTGTAGTGCAGACAGTTGTTCCAGTCACCTCCAGGACAGGCTCTGCTCCAACACCCTCACCTAACCCAGTTTTTCAGGAGGCAAGGAGCATGAGCCAGTGAAGGTGTTCACTGCAGTAAATAATGGTGGAGATGAATAGTCCAGAGAGTTCACGAGGTCATCCATGCCACAAAGGGTCTACAAACACAATTCAAGACAGAAGGGATAACAAATCCTTGGCTAGGATGAAGAAATGTGAGACACAGGAAAAAGACCACATTCTTCTCTCTGTTGCTGAGAAGTCCTGAGAGTGAAGTGCTGAGTAAGGAAGAATGTACGTTCTTTATTTTCTCAGAGGCCTCCTGGGAGACAGAGCTAAAGGAAAAGGGTGAGGGCAAAACTTAAAACAGTCATGAGAGATGGTTGTGGAGCAGCCCAGTATGAGGCTAATGTCATTTCACAACAGAATGTAGTTTGAGAGAGGCCAAAGTTGGCTCAGGTATTGGGGTCTCCAAAGCAAAAAGGAAGTTTAATATAAGATAGGGCAAAGCAATGTTGTTACAAGATACACCGGGGGCACCAATGGGAATCTGAGTGCTTGGGCTCCCCTCTAGCAAGACGAGGAAATCAAAGGTCCAGCATTAAAAGAAACATTAGACACTGACAAACAGCTGATGTGAAATGATATACCTGTATCCCCGAAGTGCCAGGTGCTGCTCCTGCAACTCTGCACAGCGCTGTGGCACTGCACCACTCTTGAGCAAGCAGAGTAAAATGGCCAAAGTTTTCTCTTTCAAGGTAGAGGACTACTGTGTTCAAGGAATCCCTCTCATTTGTGTATGGGACCTCACTTCCCTGCACACCTCCCTAGACCTGCTGAGCTGCTGGGAAGAGGCCAACAGTGGCTCATGCCACCACCACAGCACAGCTAAGGCAGCATCTACCACTATGGACTGCAATCTCTATGGGTCTCCAGTGAAGGCTCCAACCACTGCTGCACCACACACAGTTAGCAAAGAACCAACACCTTTGGGAAGGGGCAAGAAAAATAAAACGTGAGAGCAAGCCACAGGAACCGTCCCAGACTGACAGTCATCCTGTGCTGACCGTGTAGCTACTGCGGATGCTCCCCTAAACTCTTTCCTGGGGCCTGAAGGGCAGGAGTCTTGATGCAGACAATGGCACGAGAAACTGGACAGAATTCCATCCATTTTGTACCAACATCCAACAGCAGCCCATAGAGGAACGTCTGTGTGCCAAAGGCCTGTATGCCAGCTCTTCTGGAGTGAAGAAGCACTTGTCCAGTCTCAGCACAAACAAAAGCACTCACCAGGCTCCTCTCTGACATGCACGATCAGTCCACCGCTATCTTCCTTGATGAACTCCAACACGCCACATGTATATTGTATATGAATGGTTACGAGTCTAGACAGCACATGTGACTGTCTAGTCACGAGCCCCAAACATCAGTGACCCACAGCTCAGAATTGCTGTGGACATCGTGTGTCTCTTCCATATTCTCACTTCCCCTTGAACTCAGTTAAGCTCCCAACATCCCCAGGTACCCTGGTATGGAGCTTGGAAAAAACCGCTTCTGTCCAAAGTGTCTCAACTCATTCCATTAGAAACCTTCTTGCTCCTGGAACTACAAGAAACTGTGGATCCCCACCCCTCCCCTCAGGCCACTCGGACCACTATTATAAACATCCTTCCGAGACTGCTAATTTTGCAAATTCCTACCTTTTCCATATTGTCTCAAGTGGTGATGGTCAGATCAGAGCCCACTATTTTATATATATCAGAGTTTGGGGCTGTTTCCTTTTGTAATTCAAATTGACTTACGCTGGACATCACCTGCTACTTTTCTGCTCATCATCACAGGGCTGCTCTCTGTCCACAGCTGACCTTTGGCTTCAGTACCAGTGTGATTTGTTACCAATATGAATTTACTTCACACTATTCTTTTTCCCAGCTACAACCACACAGGTTCCCAGACATTCCTTCAGGGCTCCACTGTTGATCCTTCCAACTATGGATGCCAACTGCATACTTTTGACTCACTGATTCTATCTTCTAATTCATGTTTCCTTTGTGTGGATAGAAGTATAGTGGAAAGCCAAGAGAGGACAGAAGAATGCAGTTTTCACAAGGAAGAAACCGAGGCTGTGAACTATGTCTGCTCTGAGAAGAGCCTCAGCAGGAATCCCAAACACGTCAATGAACTGTGGGCTTGCTGATGGACTGGGAAAACAGCATGAACTCGATGGCGGAGATTTGATTTCCAGCTGGGAGGGCTGCTGCGCTGGTAAGGAGTTAGGTTAGAAGCACCTAACGCCTGTGTTTGGCTGTGTTGGGGCAGGATGCACCTCCCAGCAGCCTGCTGCTGTCCAAAGCACTGAGCTCATTTCCTCTCCCCACCGAGCTCATGCACATGGCCAAGACTTGCAGCAGGGAAAGCTCAGCCCTGGCTCTGGAGCAGTCTGCTGTGATCCAGCATCTCTTCCCTTGAAGCAATTCTGCACCTCTTTAGCATTTGTTGCCAGGAGACCAAGGATTGTCCTAATTACATGTGAAAAGCAACTAACTGTCTCCAAAGTGCCTGCTTGACAGAAAGGGCCATATCAAGGAAAAACAGACCGTGTAAGAAAAATTCTCATCTTCCAGGCTCTGAAAATGCTCGGTCCTGCTGCTTCACTACATGGAAGGCTTCACTGTCTGTGCCCCTTCCACCTGTAGGTCTGAATGGAAAAGGAGGTCCATGCATCACACCACACAGCTCAGCAAGCCACATGCTCCGAGCAGCTTCTATGGTGCAAGTAAACCTCAGCAGCCAGCCCCAGCTCGCTGCCTCGTTCAGGGAGCAGCGATCTTTCTGCCTGTGTGAGAAGCACCAAGGCCTCCATGCAGCAGACTTCCCGTCTGTGACAGAGGCTGAAAACCACCAGACAAACAGCAGCAAGCTTTGATTTATAACATCTGGATTCAATTCTGAAGTCGCCTACCTCTCCCCACCGGAGACAGAATACGCTGAGAGGCCCTATAAAGCAGGACAGATGCCACGCAGTGCAGCCACACAGAAGCTCAGCTCTACCCTGTCTTAACTCAGTCTCTCTAGATACAACACACCCACAAGCACTCACTTCCCCAAAATTTCCACAGCAGGTTCACTCAGCTTGTGACCAGCTGCAGCACCTCCTTAATCGCTTCTTCCTACACTCTCACTACTCACTTTGGTTCCTCCATTACTAAGAGGACACCCTGTGGCAGCTCACCAAGACCTGCACAGAGCATCCTGCCAGCAAGGCATCCCATTGATAGGAGGTCAGCACCTACCCTGAAGGGAGCTTAAGGGCCTGCCCTGGCTAAAGGAAAGAGGCAACAAACAATTGCCAAAGATGGAAAAAGCGGTTGCAGCCACATGGGGAGCACAGGCTCCGTGTGGAAAGGCTCCTGCCTTAGGCTCCAAAACTGCTGGTACAACAGCCCACACAGCTTGCTGCAGCAGCAGCCCAGAGACCTTGGGGATTCGGTGAGGGAAACGCTTTCCTTTTTTTAGAAGCAAAGCATACTTTGCACTCTCAAGCAGACAGTGGTCCCTGCTCAGCTACAAGAGCACGGGACAGAGGCAGCTGCAACGTGCAGTACCGTAAAGACACTCCAAGTCATCCTGCCCTGAGATCAGCCAGCTCCTGAAGAGGCGCAGGTGGTAGGAGCACTGCTGCAGGTGATGGGCTAGGGTGGCATCCAAGGAGATGGTCCGGCTCGTGGCACAGTCAGAGGAAAAACGGCGCAGCAACTGGGCAACATGCTGGTGCTCCAACACATCTGGAGGAAAGGGGCCATAGAGAATGAGAGGAGAGGGGCAGGTACAGCTGGGGACAGAGAAACTGTGGAGATGTGGGGATGGAGCTGCCAGTACCAGGGCTGCTGGGTGAGAAGGACCCACACCACACACTAAGCGCAATCCCTCCCACAGCGAGCAGGTCAGGAATGGCTTTAAGAGTTACGTCCCCCCAGTGACACCAGGGCAGACCAGACTCCTGCCCAGCCCAGGCTTCGCCCAGCTGCAGCGCAGGGCAGTGCCTGAGCAGTGAGGGTTCACCTTTGTAAGGTAAAGTCTGACAAGTGAATAAATTTTAGGACACATTCCAAGTCCAATGCAGCTCAGGTTTGGCTAGATAAGAAGATCAGGCTCAGGGCCAGACTCGCCCTCCCACAGCTGAGACGAGAAATCCAGACTGCCAACAGAGTGTTCGAGTCCTGCATCCAAGCGCAGCCAGGCACGCCAGCACAGGGAGAGAGCAAATGGCCCAGCGTCAAATGAGCAGAGGCTGTGCAAGGGACTTGGGGGACAGCAGGGTCTGACTGAGAGCCAAGTGCTGAGAGTGCGAAGAACAGAGGAAACACAGAAGCACTGACTTTCTCTCTCTCTGAGAACAGCCCTGTGCAATCTTCTGTGATATCCCTGGATGGCAGACAAGACACCAGCATGCAGGCATGTCTTCTCCCTATACACAGCCTCAGGACTCGCGTCACCCACCCAAAACTTGTGCGACCAGGGCATAAACCATCTGGCCTGATGCTGTGGTTGACCACTACCCTGGTTCACCCATTCCATTTCACCACACAGAGGCAGCTCTCCAGAAACAAAATCCAGACTCAGAGCTGGGAACACTTCTTGCATTCAGTTTTTTAAGTGGTTCATGGGGTAAACATCCATCCCACTCAAAGCAGTGCCAATCCTAGACCAAATATCCCTGACTTTGAGCTCTCACCTGCTGGACCCCTGTCTTTGTTTTCTTGATTAAGAAGCACTTTGCCATCAGAAATATTAATTGGGTTTTTGGGAGAAACATGATGCCCAGTTTCACCCTATCATATTTAGAGCGGGGACAACTGCTTTACAGCGTGTCTTAGGAAAGGCTGGAACTTGGTACAACCTTTGCAGGCAAGATAAAACAACATACCCAGCTGACATACACCATGTGAGCTCAGATGGTGTCCAGACATTTAGACAAACCAAGCAGCTGGCCACTCTGGGAAAAGCAAAACCAAGCAAACACAGAGAGTAGGTTCCCTCTAGCTATTTGAAACAGTAAAGCCACAGTGAGCTGCCCTTTCCCATTTCATCCTTCCCAAAACTTTGATTTTCAGAAAAGTCTTCTGAATTTCTTTCATCTTCCAGATTAAACCAAGCAGGATGTCTTCGTGTTCGCAAGCTGCCTTGATCACATCAGGCAGAAATACTTGGTAGCGTTCAGTGATCTCCTTTGGTTCCAACTTGTCTCAGCAGCACGAGCCATGCAAGAGGAGGGGTGCTGTGAAACCTTTTTAAAAGTATCTGTGCAAGAGTTGGAGAGTAAACACTGGTTCAAGGCACCTGCTACAACAGAGCTAGTGGCCTATAACCTCACAGACTCACACTTTGGTTGTCAGGTAAGTAGCAACATGGAGCAGAGATAGTGAATTAGCAGAAGCTCTGTCAGACATCTGTCACCAAGTCTTTCTAGAGCTACAGGCAGGATGGGATGAAGCAGGTGAGGCCACCCCAGGTAGCACGATGCCCATCCCCTCCCGCCAAGCCAGCACTGTCCACCAACAGCAAACGAGTGAGAGCTCTGGAGAGACAAAATTCACAGGGTAAAATCTGCAGAAAAGGTGAGCCTACCTGTGCCAACATCACCATGCTTGGAGGAACCACAGGACCAGCCTAATAGACAGGTTTGACAACAGGAGGCCATAAGACTACCAGTACTCCTGACATGAAACACCATGTGCACTTCCTTCTTTCCCACCATACACTAGGCCCTTCCAGGTGACACACAGCTGTCCTAGGGCTATTCTTGTTTTCATTCTGCAAATCTGCAGTGTAGAAACTGAGGACCTAAGCTGATGATGCTTCATGATATGGAGTGGCTATCAGCCCCCAATCCAGTGGTATTCTCCCCCTGATCCCCACCCTCCAAAAGGGAGCATGACAGAAGGCCTTAATGTCACCGTGGAGTTAAAGGCTGCTTTATCAGCGCACTCATAGAGCCATGGCTTTTGCCTTTTCACCTAGGACAAAAACGCCTCAGGGGAGAGCAGAGGCACCACTGAGCAGTACCAGGGTATGAGTGAGCACATTAGTCACAAGGAGACAATGGAGGAAGGTGAAGCATGTTTGGACACCAGATACACAAACACAAAAAAACCACAAGAAGGCTGAGAGGAGAACATGTGCAGAGAAAACTGAACGTGAGCATGGGGTTAGAAGTGTGAGGGAACATCATATCCAGAAAGCAAACATACCATTAGTCGGATGCTTTGCAAACGACACAGAAAATCGTTTTACGGCTGGCATAGACAAGAGCTCTGAGGAAATAAAAACAGATCATCTCGGTTAACAGCCTGCTTCAAAGGATCCCCCGACCTTCACACACTTGATTACCCTTTCAGGTTCACCTTCCTGACCCCCACAACAGCTGCTCCCACTGGCACTGCTGTAGCACCCGACACTCGGCCTGTGGGTCTGACTGAACCATTCCGCATCTCCCCAGCCCTTGCACTGCCCTGCCAGTGTCTCCCTGACACTACACACTCAGCCGAACTCTCAGTCACTCTCAGTCAGCAACTCACACCTTCCCACCACACCAGGCTCAGTCCAGTGCAGAATGCAGCCAGGCCATGCTCGCAGCCACCAGAGCACACGGCCCAGCAAGTAGCAGCACCACAGGAGGATTGTTCTCAGGATTCACCTCTGCCCAAGGAAATCAAACACTGTTCTGCAGAGGGACTAAAGAGTTACAGCACAGGTACAGCTCAAAACAACCTCTTAATGCAAGCTATACGGAGCTATTTATTAATTTAAAGGTAAATCACCTGAGAAGCAAAAGACCCATGAAGACATGCCTCTACAGTTCATTGCTCAAAACATTTTAGTACAGGGGAAGCTTTGGGATACATCTGTCAGAATGGTCCTCAGGCTTCTCCTGGCCATGCCTCAGGCCAGGCCAAGCTCTCCCATACAAATCACACATCAGAAAGACAGTGCAAGGACAGACACTGTGCATCTAATGGGGTGCAAACAGACAGGCTTTCAAGGACATGGATTAGGCTCCATATGCACATACACACACACACACACACACACACACACAGAAAGAAAAAAGGCTGGAAACTTTATATTTTTTCCCACACTGGAAATTCCTCAGCTATCATGAAAAAGAATGGCCTGGATCAGACCATCTGTATGTGGGATTTGATGTGAGACCCCAGCCAAACATACCTTTTGCTGCTATTTGGGATCTTTCAGGAAATAGTAGAAAACCCTTTTATTTCTCTTTCATGTTTCATGCATCCATTCTCCCTAGCCCACAGGGTATGTATGCCTATCCCCCTGATCAGTGCACCAATGCATGCTCCACACCCCCAACGTGCTTCTATAACTACATGCAGTGGCTTGGCCAAATAACGTATCTAAACCAACTCTCACTGAAATTTCCTCCTCTAGTGTACCAGCCCTAAAAATTGTTTTTTCTTTCTTTAAACTCAACAAACAGCACGACAATCTTCCCTACACATGCAATCCCTTAGAAGTGTCTAAGCTCTGGAGCTGCAGTCAACTGGTGACCATCTCCATCCCACCCACACCTCCCCTTGCCCTGGGGGCACATCAACTGAAATGGCACTGACCCAGTTTACTGGATCCCTGGCTTCAGGCAAGCCAACTTGAAATCACAACCATCCATGGACCTTCCCTCAGCTTGAGGTTGAGAAAACTTTCTGCTGAAGTGTTCCTTAGCCCTCCTCCAGCTCCAAGCAAAAAAGACTTCAGCAATAAGGGCCCTTGAAACTTCCCTGGAACAAGGCAAGTTAACGTTGGTGAAGTGCTATATGCCACACACTGCCCCTTGAAGCATCACAGCCATGAAAAAGTATCAAAGAATTCATGCAAAAATGTGCTGCTTTTCAACGTTATTAGTCTAAAGAGTGTGGAAAAGGTCTTGAAACAAATGTTCTCCAAGAGTCTGCTGTAGCTGCAGTGCCACTGACTGCAACCACGCCTAGTGATGTTTGGATTCAATTCCATTGTTCAGCATTTCAATAGTGTTCATTTAAGCAGAAACATGCAGATCGAGGGCTCATTTCACATTCCAAACTACCTTCCCCAGAAGCTAAATGCCCTTCTGCCTCCTCCTTGTTTTTCCAAGTCCCTGACTCCTTCCCCCTAAATGTCCTTATTGCAGCAAGGCACTGACAGCACAGGGTGCCAGGGCATGCCAAGGAACACGACAACACAGCTAGAACATCAAGATTTATAACTCTGAGCTGTGTTAGACACATGCTAGTCAACTAAGCTTGCATTTTAGGTACTCGAGGGTACAACTGCATCTCAGCACACATAGACCTTGTCACTGAATTTAGGCTTAAGCACCAGGAGTCCAGGACCTCGAAAGCCTGCAGCCCGCTGCAGGCATAGCCTGCTACACAGCCTACAGAGACAGGCAGCCTAGCACCAGGACCGAGCAGGTCTGTTCCACGCCCAGCTGGGCACAGAGCAGTCTCTGATGCTTTTCCCTGAGAATCAGTGCTGCCTTGGGCTCCCATTCCTTGCAGAGTCAGGAAAGAACAGCAGCCAGGGCCCTTGCTGGCCTTTTCAGCGGCTCCACTGTGACTCACACCCTGGTTTCGTGCCAAACACCATCAGCTTATTCTGCAACCTGTGAGTAGCCAGTACTTGCTGCCTGGGGCAGCTCAGACTGGTACAGTGGGGTTGAGAACACTCCCACCTCGCCCTCCCTGCCACTGTCATTCACAGCCCACTGTGTGCCAGGGAGTGCCCTGAGGAGGTGAGAACCAGCTCAGTTTTCTCTTGCACAAGAAAAGCAGCACAGGCAGCCAGTGTACATAATGGCACCTACGGGGTTCCAACAGAGCTGAGAATTGGACATCTTTCCATCCTGATTTGATAGGCCATTTTCCTTGCCTCAAAACTGGACAAAAACCCAGATGAACCAACCTCCTGTCTTCCCCAAATTACCGCCTTAATCCTCTTCCCACCTTGAAATCCACCAATGTTAATGTTCCTTATGATGCCAGTAAGAAAGGCACTTAGATTCTGTATTGATTAAAATACCAAAAAGATAAGACATCCAAGACAGACAACCTTACACCCATCCATTCAAATGCTGGGAAACCTTAGGTGGATTTCCAGCCTCATCAGAGTACGCTGTGCTGACCCTGCCCATGGAGCTCCTCAAATCAGTGCCCCAACGAATGGTATGTGTAAGAGCCTGAGTGAGTGTCTTTCCTATTGGGACCACAGTGGACACTTGCACTTGTGCCTTACACCCTCCAGCTGTTCCAGGACAGCTCAGTCTGTCCCTGTGCCCCAGTTTCCTTGCAAAAAACAACCCTCTGCTGCTCCCTTGCACAAGTGCTCCTGGCAGGTCAGGGTGCAGCTGCAGCACCTGCACCCATGGGCATAGAGCAACGTTTGTAACCATGGTCCCCATGCCTTCACCAGATTGTCTTGCTGACCTTCCTGGCAGTTTTTGCACAGCTGCACAGAAACCAGACTTTCCTGTCCTTCTGCAGTACTTCGTCCAAGCAACTCACTCACCTCAAGCCTTTCACGCATATTGGCTTTCCTTCCTGAGAGCTACCTCAGACTGCTGCCTGCTCAGCCTTGCTGTAGTGCCCATCTTATCCATGCCCAAGAATATCATTCTGTCTTTGGGATGGCTCCACCTTCCATGGGGCAAGGATTACTGTCCCAAAAAGAGCTTCATTTAGCATCAACAAGATCACCAGCGTAAGCAAGATTATGTGATCTGCTGGATTTCCATACCAGGACAAACCTATTTAATATCTGGACCAATAAATCCCTTCACAACAGCAAGTACTATTAAAACATCAGACCAAAATTAGACCCCAGCAATACCACACATCAGCCTAAAACTCCTCTCACAATGTCAGCTCCTTTCTGGCCTCGGAAGGATCATGATTTCTTGGGATATGGTAAAATTTATCATTGTAGATGCCACGAATACACACATTCAACTGTCACCATTTTCAGCAGTCCAAGTCTGTGCCGCAGGCACATCTTGAGACAGCAATGTCCACAAAGTACCACCGTGCTGCCAGGGAACACACATACCGTCTTTGTATGTCAGGCTGCTGGCAAACTTTTTGCCATGGCTGCGTGCGTAGTCCTGGAGGTTGGGGGCACTGGAGGAGCCTCCCAGCACAGTGGTGCTAAACAGCCCGGTGCACTGTGACCCTGGAAAGGCAGGGAAGGTGTTAGTAACACATATCCACTGCATGCAACTACAGAAAAGCAGGGTTAGTCAAAGGATGAAGAATGAACTAGCCACTTCACAAGTAATCTCAGGAAAAAACATGATGCCTGGAAGCACAGGGAGGCCGTGTTCGCCATTCTAATTCCACAGTGCGAAATGCAGAGCAGGTAGCCCAAACCTCAGCATCAGGAAAGTTCCTAACTCCATACAGGGGTTTACTTCCGTTTGGCTTTCTTGCCCTCACCTAGGAGAAACACCTTCACCCCTTTCAGTCAGCAAAGCTACACACTGATGTCAGAACAGTGAGGATGCCAAACCACTGATGTTCATTTCACGGAGGTTCATTGCTCTGCTCTTCTGCCTTTTCTCTTTGGAAAGCTCCTTTTTGTGTAGGACACTGAGGAGAGGAAAGAACTGTCTGCTCTGTGGATCGGCCAGTATGGATTCATCTCCAGTCAAACAAGTAGGGAAAGTACTGTGACCAGAGGGCTTGCATTCACAAGCTCGTACTTCACAGACATACTTAACTTGGTCACGTCTCACTGCTCCAGCATAGGAGCAACTGGTCCATGAACGAGCCTTGCAAAGCACCAGATGTGCACACAGCATGGAACTTTGCCTACCCAGTGTCAAGGAACATGGCATGCAAGGTGGAGGGCAACCTTACTCCTGAGGCTTTGGCTTTGCTTCTCCAAGGAACAGTGCTCTGAAGACTAACTTGACTTCATGTGGTATTTAGGGAACACCAGGCATTCGAAAGAGGATTCTTTCAACTGACTGAGGAAAGCAATTGTGAGTCGAGACAAAACCTTATTATGGGCCAGACACAGCCACTGATTGGCTTTAAATTCTCTGTCCTGCTGCCGCATTCTGTACCGAGAATATTTACTGCTCAAACCAACTTTACTCCTACATACAAAAGGCTTCCAGAAACAAGCAGGTTGATCTGGTTCCACCTTGTCTGCCACTGGCAAAATCCTGCAACACTGTCTAATAGTATTTATCTGGAACAGTGCAACTGTTACTGCTGTGAAGGAGATCCTGTCTACATTGGAAGCAGCTCTTGATCCTAAAATACTGCATCATAGCATGACTGAGGTTGGAAGGAGCCTGAAGCTTCATTCCCAACACCTCAGCAGGACCAACTCGGATCAGCTTGCTAGGGTTTGTTCAGTCAAGCTGTCAATATCTCCAAGAAAGGAAATTTCACAACCTCTCTGGGCCCCTGCTCTAACATCTGGTACATTCATGGTGGGTGAAAAATTTGTTCCTCCTAACTAATTGGAATTTCTTGTGCTGCAACTTGTGTTCATTGGTTCTCCACCAACCAGCACAGGGCTTTGGGGATAGTCTGTCTCTGTCCCCTCTGCAACCTCCCATTTAGGTGGTGAAAGGGCATTGTCTCCGGTCCCCACAAGTTCTAATCTGAACAAGCATGGCTCTCAGTTTCTCCTCCAACGCCGTATGCTCCAGGCTTCCCTGGAGCACATTTCCACCGCCCCCCAGGGGGCTCACAATCCTGACATACACACCCTCCAAGCCCCAGGGAGCCCAGGGTAGGACAGCAGAGCTTCAGGCACTCACGAGAGGTGAACATACGGAAAGAACCAAACCCCTCAGCTGGACAGCTGTACTCCAGCTGATGCAGCCTATCATGCCGTCAGTCTTCCCTCGTGTGAGGGCACATTGCTGTTTCACATCCACTTGTTGCTCTTCGGGACCCCAGCTCTGTTTCTGCAAAGATCCTTAAGCCAGAGCTTCTTTGGAGAAAAGACAGAGATCCTGAGCATTGAACTGTTCCTGTATAAGCTCAGGCTGAGCTGAGGACATCTGCTCCTGGAGTGACCAAAAGGGTTCTTATAGCACTGAACTACAGCTGCTCCCCCACTTTGACACTGCTGGTGGCTTTCCACAGCACAGATTAGCACATATGTGCCCTCGGACATAAAAGAACTCTTGCCTGCAGGGTCACTGATACACAAGCCTTAGAAAATTTCCTTCTAATGCCTTAAATTGATGCCAAGTGCTGACTCAGCATGAACTGGAATCTGTTAGAATACAAATGAAATTTTGTCATGCATCAGACAGGATGATGCTCCTAATTGCTCTTCCATGGTTTAAAAACAAACAACAACAAAAACCACCCAACAGATTCATTTACTGGCAGTCAAAAATGGAACATCGGATTTTTAGGGCAGTATATCTTGAGCAACCTTGTGCCGTTAATCGCTAAGCTAAGGACACCCCAATGCTTCCGCTCTCCTGCTGCAGGCAGAGGCATTTTGCTAGTGCCCTTAAGCCAGAAGAGAATTTACAAAGATGACTTTACGGACAACAGCAATTATCTACAGTGAACTCCAAGAGACCGCTGTATCCAAAGTAACCACATACGCACACACACACAGACACACAGACACACACACACACATATCCTAAAGAACCCAATGGCCATTTGGATTTAAATGCAGCACACTTGCTAGAAATTACTGTATGTGCTGGATATTTTCTGTGCATTCAATTGCCACATGTTCATTCAATGTGTCAGATGTTTAAAAATAGTCATTCTTGGTTTCCCTCTGGGAATCTCAGCACAAGGCTTCGTGCCACTGGCAGTGCACCACCTCTACTGCTCAGCCAGCCAGCAGTTATTTTACTCCATTTTGAAGGATTCTTGTAAGCAAAGAAAGGTACTGAAACTACCCTAGGCTTCTCAAGCTAGAAAAGCACATACACTATGGCAAACAATCCACAGCAGTGCACTTGATGCTGCCCAGAAAAACATGCCACACTCCAAAGCACAGACAAAGCAAGCTACAGCCACCTATTTTCAAAAGAGGAATTTCATTTTTTAAATTACAGTAGAGGCACCATTCTGGAAGTTATGGCAGCAGAGCAGGGCTATTGCAGGAGCTCTCTCCTGCTCCCTGTTCCTGCATGCCTACATATATGAGGTTACACCCAGACAGACATTCCGTTTTCCAGAGATAATGACAGCCAGGTACTGACTGACAAGGTCAGGCAACAGGAGGTACACTCAGCTTCAGAAAACTCAGAAACAGCAGTTAGTGCCTGAATGAGCCCCCTTTTAATGCAGCTGCTGAGCCAAGTATGAAAGCCAAAGTTCAAGCTTCCACTAGTTCTGTATTATCTCTTAGAGAGAGAACACATCTCAAATCCTAAAGGGGCAAGAAATTAGATTTCTAAAAAACAAGCAAGAAAGGAATCAGGAAGATTCCTTGAAGAGCTTGACTTGTACAGGTAAAGAGGCATCGTTCTTCATAGGAGGCCTCAGGTGAAAAAAAACTCACAGAAACACAGATATCCTAATCACCAAGTGTTGTGCGAGCTGGTGTGGTACAACAGGTCTCTCCTGCTCAGTCCTTCCGTACCTGCAAGACTCTACAGAGGAGAACGATGGCTGGGTTGGAGGTCTATGTCACAGATCAGATCTATCAGCTCCTACTCAAGGTTTTGTCCCTGCAGAGCTTCACAGGCGAGAGAGTAACCAGCACAGGCTTCCCAGCAAGGCACACGAAGCAAGATTCTGAAACTAAACCTGCCAGGATCATATTTCAGATTTTGCTGTCAAGGAAAAGTAGTACTGTACAAAGGTGCAGAAAAGCAGTGGTCTTCTCTATTGCCAAAACAGACATTCCTCAAAAACCTGGAAAAGGCTGTAGTCCAAGGGGTGTAATATCTGCTTGCCAGAGCACAGGCCTTCTGGTAGTCGCACATCCAAACAGTAAAACCAGTTTGCAGTACCATTTAATGTTCTCAGTAATTCTCCAAGCAGATGCACCTCCTTGACTATGTGGCATTTCAGAAATTCCCATATTCATCCATATGGACTCACAAAATAGCCACACGTTTCTTCAAGCCTAAGCATGGCAGTTTGTCACAGTTCACTGAATCTTGCAGTGGCACTGGGAAAGGCAGAGATAAGTGAAATAACACATTCAAAAATTACCATGGCTGAGGCTACTGTCCTATAAAAATAATATACATCAGCCATTCCTATTTAGATTTTTCCAGCTTGCTGGAAGCATAGCTAACAGACGCCAGGGATACCTTCTAACCACTCAGAAGAAAATTCCCTTTCCTTGGTAAGAATTAGATTCCAAAGAAGCTGCTCATTCAAAAGCGGCAAAGAAATGAGCAGGCCTTTCAGAAGTCTCTTGGCTGCAGGTTGTCCATATAACAGAGTGATGAGTCAGAACCGCTGCAAGTCTGCAGCCATGCCACAATGCTAAGATGGTTTTAAAGAAAAAGAAAGTGGGCATGACTCGGGCATTATCACCTCCTCTCTGCAAGACACAGGTTGCGCAGCCATCTCTGAACCTCATGACAGCAAAGACAGCTTTTCCAGTTTCAAAACAGATCTTGCTTTAGCAAAAATACTTCAGGAAGAATTTCAACTCTTCAGACATAGTTCAGGTTAGGATGATGTGGAATGGAACAATCAAGGACAGAGAATGTCAAGTGCCCTGAAATATTCTCTTCCACTGGCTACCGTAAGAAGAATGGCTGACCAGGGACTTCAGCTCGATTAGAGAGCTACCAGACATTCTATATGTGACACATCTGTTCCATACAACAGATCTTTATGAAGCACAGGTAGAAATAGAACAGTCTCACATGAAGAACAGCTTTGCATATAAACTGATGTTTTGCAGAACAGACAGCACACTAAGCACACTTTTTCTCACCTAAAATCATCTCTTCCTACTAAGTTCAGAAATGGTGTAACAAACGAGAGCAACAGAGAAGCAGAAGGCCAGCCTGCAGGTAGGCAGTTTGCTCTGTTGTTCCCGTACTGGAAAGGATGAAAAGCGCATCTTCCGCTGCCAGCAGCTGAAGAAGAAGTTTGTACACAAAAGGTACTGACTAACACAGTCTCTACAGTGGTCTCAACAGTAACACTGAGAAAAGACACAAAACATACAGAGACATACAACGAACTCAAGCCAGATGTGTATGTGGAGACACAGACTAATGCCCATGGAAATAGAGAGGTGCAAGTGAGTAGGCCGGTTACAGGTCAGGTACAGTACCTAATCCACTTTGCTTCATCTCAGAAGACTGCCTGGAATAAGTGCTGAAGAGGCGATAACCTCCTGATTTAGAAGAAGATTCAGACAGCACCTGCAAAGACAGACAGTGTAATTAATCAGCATCACACTCCAAGTTACCCACTGCTCTCAAAAGCCTTTATACATCAATTGAAGGTAAAGAAAGATATATCTCTTCCTTAAAATCACTGTTTTCAAGAAGCACAAAGATAGTCATATGCTAAGATTGTGACAGTGAATGCTCAATTTTAATTTCAAGATATTGCTGGATTGTGGAACAGTGGAAATTTGAAAAGTATGACGGGACTCATGCAGTGAGCATCTTTTGTCCTGAGATTCTTGCTGAGATCACTGGGACACAGACTCCCTTCTTTAGCAGCAGGAAATCATATCCCCTTTAACTTAGTATGTGCCTATCACAAAGAGCCTCTGAGTGCTGCACGCAAAGGTGACATTGTGAGTAACACACAGAGATGGAAGACAGCTAACAAATACCTGAAACCTTAACTCTGCTGTTTTCTGGTTCAGAAAACTGATGGCAAAAATGCCTGTGAAATCTCTCTGAAAGGAGGGACAATTCCAGAGTACTCTAAAGGTAACAGTCACCTGCTGACTGTGACACTGGCCTTCTGACACAGAACAGCCTGGAAGGAGAGAGTTTAGAACAGTAAAATCAATTTTGTTACTTCACCAGATCAGTGAACGGGACAGTTCTAAACTCTGACAGTTTAAACATCCTGGATGAATCCACCAGTGAGCAGGGACCCCCAATCAGCATGAGATCTTAGATGGGATGGAGGAACGAGAAACGTGGAGCTGCCTTTGTGAAAGGCAAAGGCTGGAGCCTAACAGAAGGCAAAGATGTCACCATAGCTAGGTGGTGAAGTTGCATGTAATCTCATACTAGCTACGCCAGTGCCTCTACAGAGCATGTAATACAAATAATGCTTGTGTTTCTCAGGCATTTCCTTAGTTGCTCTTCCTCATTAATTCCTCTGGCCTGTGTTCCTGTCCTTCCTCAATGAGGAAGAGTTTCAGAGGTCTGCCTTCCACAACATCCCTCTTTACCTTCTTCAGATCCTTCCCCAGAATCAACTCAGACTCTGGCACATTAAAAGAAATACCAGGAAACCAAAACCAAGCAAAAGGCCTTTGCAAGAACAAGGAAAGGCACCAATAGCATGGTTACCTCCATGGAGCCCGTCTTCCGGTTCCTGATCAGTGGCGACCTTCGCTGGATGCTGACCGGCTCGGAGGGCTGTGGGGACTTCTGCCGAGCACGGTCTGGCTCATCGATGCCCTTCTCGTTTGAGAGGTCCTCTAGGCTGCCTTGGTCTGCCTTCTTGTCCTCGTTCTGCCGTAAGGAAACACCCCACTCATGTCTACAGGCACGTGGCCTTTGCCCATGATGCCCCACACCAGCTCCAGGCATGGATCTCTTGCTCTGCCAAGCTCAGGAGGCACCCACAGTCCCAGCAGCCACCCTGATGAACCCAAACAGGACACAGACACGACCTGTGGGCACCGCCAGCAAGGAAGCTTCTGCAGCAGGGCCAGACAGAACAGGACAGTGCCCAAGTGTCTCCTGGGGCTGGCAGCTCCTGCCCAGGTGTCTGCTTACCTCTGCTGAGGCTGGCCGAAAGCCAAACCCTGTGGGTATGTTCCTGTCCTCTTCGCAGCCTTTGACGCCAGGGCTGAAATGCAGCTCCACATGGAAACGCTCCTCTGAAGAGGGGTCCTGTGAACACGTGTCACAGGGAATAGGTAAAGAACCAAACCCAGTTAATCCTACCATCAGCATAGGCCAATGTCCCACCCCGCTGTGCTGGCCAGCATGCATCCCAGGCACCTCCTTTGGAGGGAAAGCAGGAGCAACAAGCAGGAACAGAATGGCTCCAGGTTTGTCCCATCCACAAAAAACAACAGCCCTGATCAGCACACAGCTGAGGCATTCTGACTGTTTTGGGACAACAGCCACAGAGGAGTATAACAGAATCGGGCTCTATGTGTATATATATACACACATCCCAAAACCCCAGCCCCTTCTGACCTACTCCTGCTGCAAATTCAGCACATGCCAGGAGAGGGAGAGACTGGGTCCCTCCTGGACCTTCAGTCAGGCTGTTACAAGATTTAAGTAACTGTCTCTAATAATAATTTTTCATTAACCTTTTTTAAGTAAGCCAGAGCTTTTACAGTACCTGGCTCTAATGATATAAACCCATGTAAACCCATCTTGACTGACTGACACATTCACACCACTCGTTAAGAGTTCTAGTCAGACGATTTTTGACAAGCATCACTTCTACCATTAGAAGCTCACACCAGCTCTGTGAATACAAGGCTCTAACTCTATACGGTGTGGGGTAAGGGGCTGCTCCCCTCACCACTACAACCTCCTGCAGCACAGACCCAAGCCACAAGGTCTGATAATCAGGATGTAGTCTGGTGCCAAACCTACTTACAGTCACTACCCTCAGCTCCCACATTCCAGCTGTTTATTAAATGATTCTCTTTACTTCCTGAAGATAGCAGTGTACACTTCCTTAACTGTATCAGCACACTTTTGGAATAAAAAACAGCTTATGAATGCGGAATTTATGGATATTTTCTAGATATATTCCAAAAATACAAATCAAATATCACTTGGTTTTATTTATTTTTTCCTACTGTTCACTTGCAATTAATACTTAAAAACAGCAAATAATTTTGCCCAAGGAGATGCTTTAAAGCAGTCAGTATTAATTACAAAAGTTTGGTATTACTGCTCAGGGTGACATTCTGCTTACATGTAACAAGCATTAACTGGGAAGCATTAACTGGGTCACTGCCTCCCACATAAACCAAAAACTAGCAGTTGTGTTAATGATCCGTCTGCCTTTGTTCACAAGCAGCAAGAGCTCAAGTTACAGAACTGAACTCATCTCTGAGGACTGTGCCTTGCAATGCGGCAGGAAGCATTGTATCCTACTGCTCTATCCCTCACCTTGTTGTTGTCCTCGTAGAGCATGATAACAATCTGGGTCATGTAGTTCAGCTCTGAGATAGCACTCAAATAGTCCATGGCTCTCTTCCACTGCTGGTCTTTGCTTTCCTGATATATACACATAAACAGTCGCATGGGATAAGCAACAGCAGACACCTTGCAGCATTTAGTGAAATGGGACTGAGAGAGTTCCTCTCTCCACCAGGTAACATTGTCAAGACAAAAGCACCTTGCTTAACTTCCATGAAGAAATGACCTTGCAATGTGGTGGGGTGCTTGCAGTGAGGAGCAGCTGCACAGAGGAATGCTACAGCTGCCCATATCATCCATGTGCAGATCTGAGCTGCAAGTCACCGTGCCACGCTGACTGGAGACAAGCAGAGCTCACAGCAGGTTCCCAAACACAGCCATTCTCAAACTACAGAAAGCGGCACAGGGGATGAACCTGTGCTAAATAAGGGACCAAGTGAAATGCTTTTACCTGATGCTGAATGAAAAATCGGGAGACATGCTGAACCCTTGGGCACCACACAGCAGGGCAGCCCACCCTTCACTGCCTCCCAACACTGCCAGGAAATGGTCACACCTGAAGTGCCACCCATGATGCTGTGGAGCGTATCACCACGTTGATGGACACGAACTGAACCCTCCATTACAAAGAACCCAGATGCAGCCCAATATCCCTGTGCTGGCAACACCGCATCCTTGGGCACTTGAGTCAGGAAATCAGGGAGCACCTTATTCAGTGAGTGATTTCGAGGTACTTCTCTGATCACTGTCTATAGATATGCTAAGCTGCCACAGACACCAGAAATCATGCCTGATAAGCAAGCCCAAACTCTCAAGGCATTTCAGATCCCGCTTAAAAATGGGAAGATAAATCAGAGAGCCTCTTGAGAAGAGTAAAGCAGAGCTTTTCTCAGGGTCTGCATGCCAATTCATTCAAGAAACAGGTAAAGAGAGAGCAAGTGAAGGGTGAGTTGGATGAATTAATCCCCTAAAAATGTGTCATCTGCCTCTCTGGTGGAGAGCACATTCTGTGCATTTGCAACCTCAAGTCACTTCCTCTGTAAGAAAACTGATTTTATTGACTTAGAATTGATATAAAGACTATAAATACAGGACCAAGCTCTTAAAATAAAGGGTTGAAGGAAGCAGGAAGGAAGAAATTCACTCATTCCCATTGCCTCATACTGCTATTCTCCTAGGCAGGTAAGTGGTCTGCTCACCTGAAACTAGCAGGACAGATCTTGGAGAAAACATGTCTCTGTGCAAGCAAGGCAGGCACTGAGGAAGAACAATCCTCCTGCATGCCAGAAAGGCAGGAAGCTGCAGCATGGAAACACAGCAGAGATGAAGCTGGCCAGAGGCCACTGATGCACAGCATTAGTGGGAGAGCTGGCTTAAGGGGCAACCTACAACATACACTGTCCACCTTGGAAAAGGCTACTGGAAAAAAGTAGGGAGGCCTACTCTGTGAGCATTGCTGGGACACTTACATCCAGTAACCCCCCATAGCGGAAGATACTGAGCAGGGAGTGCACATGGCTCTCACTGGTGAAGTACAGCCGGGTTCGAACATGGCGACCTGGTGACAGAACTCCTCTTGAGTACCTAAACCAAAATCAGCCCACAGTTACTTGTCTGCCAATTAATTGCCATCTATCATACATTAGCATTTCTGTACACTTAATGGAATGACACAGCCCCACACTGGGAAATGTCAAAGGCAGCAGGACAGAACAAACAATGAGAGCACTGGGCATAAGAGCAACAGATTTTGAGGAATCCTAATGGAGACACGTAGTAGGTGGCTCATCACTCTACCCTGGCCCTGTGCAGAGAAAGGGATGAAGCATCACCATCCAGCTACAACGGGTACAAGCCTTTGTGGCCCTGTGCTTCTGGTCAGCAGTCTCAATGTGCCTTCTCCATTTGCCTTCTAGTTCTGGGAGCACCAACACGCCTTCCTCCTGGAGGGTCTTTCATTGTATGCTCAGCACCTCCTTCCACAACAGTACACTCTTCTGGCATGGGAACCACCCACTGCTCCATAGCTGCCCTCCCCACTGCCAGAAGCATGCAGCATAAGCCTTACAACGGATGTAGTTTGTTGACAGACTCATCTTCATGAGTTCTCTGTAGGTCCAGCTGGATCTTTTTAATGAGAGGAAGACAGAAGCCAATAGCAATCTCCAGTTTCTCCTCCTTATTAATCCCATATTCCTGCAGGAACAAAACAACAGATACCCTGAGCCCTGGTTCTTTGCCACACCCTCACATAAAAGGCCACTTAACTTCAACAGCCCAATCCGCAGCACCACTGGCTAAGCAAGGACAGGAAGAGAAATGTCACTCAACACTTTTCACTTTTTTTTCCCCATGTATTGCAGAGGGTAACAGAGGACTGAGACTCTTCCAAGAACCCCAGTTATATCTGGACATGACTGTCAGCGTCCTTCCAACAGCTGAGAGGTGCAAGTACCACGAGTGAATCTCAGATCTCATGACATGCAAACACACCCTGAGCTAGCCCTGAGCATTAAAGCAACAACTGCTACTGGCAAAGATAAAGACTGCAGTGCTATGATGAAAACAGCCAGACTGCATCTCACCAGCAACACTGAAAAAGTTTAGACTACTTCTGCTCTACAGGGGCAGCTGGACCTTGCTGGTAGGAACTCATCCCATATAAATTAAACTTTGCCAGAAGCAACTCAACATTGCAAACTGAACAAGTCCTACTTTGACAAGAATAACAAACTCGTCAGAACTTTAACAGAGAAATCTCCCTTCATTTCCACAACCCTGCATGTGGAGGGGGATGGAATGTTGCAGTAGCACACACATGCAGCCTGGAGCTGTGCTGTGATGCACTACAACAAACATGGAAAAGCTGCTGCATCAGCTGCTCATTACTCTGACCCTGCCAGAATCCTCAAGCAGGAGCCCAGCCCTGCCACATTTTAAGCCATAAATGGTTTTGGCCTTATACAAACACTAAGACAGATCTGAGAAACACCCTTCTGTGATATGCTGCCCTGGGAGTTAATGTGCAAGAGAATCGAGACAGAACACAAAGGTGAAGGGTAAGAAATTAGCACCACAGGCACTGTCATACAGGCTGTACCTGGGGTATGATCACATCTGCCAGGGCTTTGGAGAGCTTGAAGAGTTCAGTTGTGCCTTCTAGTTTCAGTGCACAGTTGTGCTGTACATCATACTTGATGCAGTCATATATATCAGGGATCTTGCTGATGTCATAGCGCCCATTCTTCATGCGGAAATCTCGCTCCAGCTTACTCCAGCGTTGCAGCATCAGTTCCAAAGTCTCACTATGGTACAGCTGCAGGTCTAAACAGCAGAGAACACCAAACCACATTCACATTCTAGAACCACAGTATCACAGAACCCTGGTTATTGCTGCAGAGATTTCAAGTGACAGCTATGACTGACTTCTCCCAGCACGAAAGGGCTCCAATTCTTGTGTCACCCACAGGAATCCTAGTCTGGAAAAGCCAGTGGACCTGTTGCAGGAGTAGCAACAGGCTACTTCTGAAATGCTTGGGAAACAGTTTCCCTGGTTGCTTAGGTCTGCCATAAATCCCACGGCAGGTCCCCAAGATGCTTTTGTAAAACCTCTGTACTGTTATTAGGAAAGCTGAGATGAGCAAATTGTGACTGGAAAACTTGCTATTTACAGTCTCCAGAAAAGGTCTGAAAAAACACAGGCATACTCCTCCAGGCTACACTGCTGCTGTTTACATCTACTCTAAACCAAGACGGACATACCGTTTCCTTACATTACAGCTCTCTTTAACAGTAGTTGAAGGTGAGCCTTCCACATCAATAGTACATACAGAATTACACCTTACACTTTCTTTGCTACAGACAAACATAAACCCTAGTGGTGTTTGGGAGCTCTGAAGATGTAACAATAAATGAATCTCTTCCAGACCCTTTCCAGTTCTGTTGTTCACCTGCAGATTTTGGGTCTTCCAGACGTTTTCGTATCTGGGAGGTGAGATTCTCAATCAGGGTGAACACCTGGTTACAGACCTCGACCGGGTTCTGGATAAAGGTCATGGAGTTGAGCAGAGAAGCACTGCCTGTAGGTGCTAGCTGAAAGAAGATTCCAGCAGAGATTAGTTAGTCTTCACAAACTGGGAATGCAAAATGTCTGCCTTTTGCAGCCGTACTGCTTTCTGACTTGGGACAAAAGCTGTGCTCCCAACTGAGCACAATAAGCTGGCCTATTCCTAGGAGTAGTCAGGCATGTCTTACAATCTTCCTCAGGATCAAACTCAGAGGGAGCAAACAACTGGTCTCATCAGATTGGACCTCCCTCCACCTACAGTATCCACTCTTGTCTTATTTCGCTTCTGTGCTTGAGCAGAAGGGCTTCAATTTAAGTAGTTGTTTGAGATGATAAATATGTTCCTTAAAGGATTTCGGTCCAGTAATCACATTTCAGAGCCTGGGAAAAACAGTATTTTGGAGACTTGCTGGAGAAGCAGCAACAGTGCTTTCACTGGTTGCTGTGCTGGATGCAGCCCATGCTCTCTACTCTGCAGCTATCAGACCCTGACGGGACACACAAGGATTTGTAACCAAAAGGTCTGTTCACGTGTGCACAGCGCACGGATCTAGAATCCAGTGAGGCAGACTCCCCGCCCACAGCAGCTGGAATTGATCTGAGCAGCATGTAGGAGCTCTTTTAGCATACTCACAAGAACAAAATGCACTGGGAACTCTGAAGGGAGAGGAAGGCACCATGATCAGTCTTGAAGGGGACAGCAGAGCAACACTGAGGACTGTCACTCAAAGAAGGGCAAGGGCTATTAACCTGCACACTTCCATACATATCCTGTCATTTTGACCAGAACTGATCTCAAACTAACCAAACCACTGTTCACATACCATACACTTCACATCAAATCACTGCAGCAATGCTATTCTCCTTCCAGATACAGTGAGCAATTAAGCCACATCGCTGCTTTACCTTTTCATAATCCTCTTCACAGAACTCAGCATCCTTCTGCATGATTTCATGCAGTCGCGCCTTCACTCTGTGCTGACAGCTGCTAAGGGAATCACTGTCACTGTCCAGCAGACCATTCATGTTGGCACTTTTCACCATCTGCACCAGGATGGGGGTCAGCTCTCCTTCCAGGGCCAGCAGACCCTAAAGCCACACGACACAGGACAAGATTTCAGGTCTGTGCAACCCAAGCAACAAAAATTCTGGTAGTTTCACGGCCAGAACTCAGCCAACTTAAGTGAAATCTCAACTGTCCTTGAAGGGCAGTTTTACAGCAACATCCCCTCCAGTCAGAGATGACTCTGGCATGCTTCTAGAGCTGTTCAAGCAAAGGACAGCTGTGCCTGCAGCAGCCCCAGATATTTGTCCAGGCAACTGCTGAGCAGGCTCAACTTTCAAGCAACTCAGTTTGCTTGAAAATGTTAATACAGCGAAGGCTCCGAAGACCAGCTAAGGCCACCACAGGATTCCCCTTGGCTTTAGCTGCAAATGAACCTGTCTTCTCCCCAGTACCCACCCCACACTGCACCAAAGACATTTCACTCCCCTTTTAAATCTAGCAGGCAAGGAATAACCCCTCTGGCTGGGCAGCCATCCCAGAAACATTCATTCTATAGGCAATTAATACTCAGCAGCACATTTGGTGTGCTCTAACATCAAGCGCCAGCAATAATCCATACATAACTCCTTCTCAAGTCAGAGTCCTGTCCTGGACAGGACATTAAAGGTGACAGATGTGTGCCGATACACCAGATGTTCAGTACTGCCCCATACATCTGCTATTAGCACACTGTAGCCCAGTCCATCCAACAGAGGGGGGGAAGATCCTAGGCAAACTCCTTCCTCATCAACAGAGGTTTTTCTTTAGAACCGGCATGTTTTAAGAGTAATGTAGTAGAACAAACAGATGCTCAAAAGAGAAGAAGGACCTTTGCAAAAGCTGCTGCTGTCATCTGAACTCTCCCCTCGTCTGAGGCGTAGATCTTGAGATCATGGCGATAAGTGCTGTGCAGCCTGAGCAAGCCACAGCCAGGGAAACCAGCATAATCACCTGGAACAGAGGACAACTCAAAATTCATATTCTCACACCTGCAAAATTATCAGCTGAATATACTGGTTTAGACAAACAAACTTTATTGTAGTAACAAAGTTATGTACAGAATTAATCACTTGGATACGCAGCATTTATGCTGCTCCAAAATAGACAGTTCTAGCTATACGCAAGGACTAGAAATGTTACGAAGACTTTGCTTAACTTGGGAAAGTTCATTTTGAGGAAGAAAGTGAGCATTCACCAGTCAAGTCTGATGCTGCCCAAATTCTGCAGCAAACTCTACTGAACAGCCTGTAGTAGTTCTGCTAGCCTGAATACTTGGGTGCAGAATGAAGATGCACAAAAAGATCACTTCCTTCTGCTTGTTTTCTGCATGAGAGCAGGTCCTGCAGCCCTCAAAACTGCAGGGTGGGCTGTTCAGCAGGGAAGTTTCCAAAGCAGATCCTGTACAGCTACAATTACCTCGTGGCACAAACTGCCAGTTTATTTCTCATGGCTGAGTCAACCACAGGAGTTAGATCAGTAACAGAGGAAAGTAACACATGCAGCTCTGGAGTCTGACCTCCAAAGACAGTGCAGTGGTCGCTATTTGCTGCTACCTGGAATTCCAGGGCAATTCTGCGCAGTACCCAGCCATATTGCGTGACAAGACAGGAACACTACTTGCAGCTCTGAGCTCACAACTCAGACAAACACCCTGACAGACAAGGACAGGCACCAGCCAGAAGTCAGATGTATGTCTTGGGAAAGCTGCCAGACACCAAATGCTACCCAGGTACACAGCACTTCCCTGCAAAACAAGATCTCTCCCTCTCCCTGAATGACCACATGAAACAGAAGTCTACAAAGCTGTTGTTCAGAATGATTCTCATCTAAGCACGGGAGTCACTTCCCTGCAGGAGGTTATCAGGCTGGTTAAGCATGACTTCTCTTTGTGAATCCATGCTGACTACTCACAGTCACCTGCCTATCCTTCATGCACCCAGAAATGATCTCCAGGATTAGCTGCTCCATTACCAGCTCAGGGACTGTGCTGAGGCTGACCTGGCTGCAGTTCCCTCCTTCTTGTCAGTTTTGAAGCTAGGAGCAACACTTCCTCTCCTCCAGTCCTCAGGCACCTCCCCCAATCCCCAGAGCCTTTCAAAGAGAATCTCCAGTGGCCTTGCAGGGACATCTGCCTGCTCCCTTGGCACCGTGGGTGCAGCCCGTCAGGGCCCTTGGGTTCGTGTAGGCCCAGCTTGCTTAAGTGTCCTCTGACCCGATCCTCTTCCATCAAAGGTAACTCTTTCTTATTCTAGAAGGAAATCTTCTCCAATCCAATTTAAATTTGCTTAATTAACTTGAAATGTAAGTAATTAATTCAATTGAATTAATTAAACATACAAGTCAAAGACAAGCATATCCAATACTCGGCTCACTGGATCAATCCAGTGTATTACTCCTGACTCAAAGGCAATCTCAGCCTTTTTTTTTCCTTTCAGCTCTTGTTGATTTGTGTGCGTATTAGATGCTTTTCAGCATCACAGAATTATGGTGGAAAAAATATGGAGAAGTTACCTCCCCATTCTCCTGTCTCAGGGCAGAATTATCTGTGTTCCAAGACAGATCTCCTCTGTTCTCTACATTTGACCTAAATTCCTTGTTAACCATTAATAAATTTTGTATTTGCTGCACCAGAATGTACCTTATTAGAACCGCCTGTCTTTTTTGAATCCTGGCACATTATATAAAGAAAGCTGTTGCGCTCCAAGACACACAGAAGTTTAACAGCAGACCTGTCTGGTCAGCTTAGGGATCTTTGGGTGCAAAACCCACCTGAATTATTTATCCCTACCACGCCAACTCAAAAGAACAAAAACTAATCCCAGAGGCTGTATACAGCCACAGATGCCTGAGCAACCCTCACCTGGGCTGGGCAGCCTGGCAGCCTTGGGGCAGGACCAGAGGTACCTGGACAAACTCACCTTGGCCTCCAGGATACATGCAGCGAAAGGCTCGCCCCAGCTCCTCAGCCTGGACTCTTCCTGCTGGGGTCAGCTCTCCACCCCACTTAAGCACCAGGAGAAGAGAGGGGGAGGACTCTCGGCGAGCTTCTAGGAGACAAACAGGTATTCACTACATCAGATCTCATAGCTGAGCTTGCAGAAGGAGAGGACGGGAGGAAGAAGAGGTTGTCATCAGCACCTTGCAGAGTGTTCTCAACACAAGCCTGACCGAAAATCCCCAGGAAACAAATGAGCAAGTAGGAAATTCAGAGTCACTAGTTTTTGAAGGTATAGGCTGACATTCACAAAATGGAAAGTGCAAGCCCTGCAGCCAGCCAGGGTGTACTGACATCACTCCAATCCTTCCTATGATGCGAGCAAAGATAAGATATGGGTCACCAATTCTGCTTGCATGTCCAGAAGCCTATACAGGTAGGGTAGCTGCACTCACACCTGAACTCTGGGCTTAAAGATCAGGGTAGCACCATCAGGTTTCTATACCTTCATCTTCACTTGCAGCTTTTGGATGTCCATGAGGCAGATAGGTCAACTGAACCTTACGGTTAATGCCAGAAAAATGTCCATACCTGTCATAAGGAAGAGAGAAAAAAAAACTGAAACAAATCAACTCCACCCAGCCTTTGCCCGGAGGCCCCCAGTACACAGCAGAAGTACAGTACAAGCAAGAGACTTTCTGCTACAACATCCCTAAGTCATGGAACATGATTTTTGTTATCTCTCTGTGACCCAGCATACACCCCCACAAAAAGTCAAACAGCTCCCTCAAACAAAATTCAAATCCATTCCCTTGCTCTTCTACCAAGAGCACTCTGCCCTGTCATTCCTCACCAGGGCTTTAAACTCTATCTACATCTTTAAGAAGTTAATTAATGAGATCACAGAAAAAAACACTCTGACAGATGCTTTGAGGATAACCATGTCTCTGATGAGCAGAAACAGCAGAGGAGGGAACCACAGCAAGAAGTCCTTCTCAATGCTCCAGCGACATGGCCTGAACACAGATGCTGGCTGTGTGTGCCACAGCGAGCTGCAGTTCTGAGAGGAACCCTGTTTTTGTTTCGAAGATGTCAATACCACCATATTTTTATTTTGACTGTACAAAACCTCAGAGGACACAAACATCTTTTCATGTTTTCCGAGCTCCTTTTTGCTAAACTTTTGGCACCAGGACAACTTTATTTAAAACAAGTTTTGTTCCAATTATATCAAAATGCTTCATATCAACATGGTCCCTCCAGGACCTCAGTTCCTCTCCTGCAGCAAAGAAAGCTCAGTTTTGTCTCAAGTTGTTTAGCCAAGCACCAGACGCACTCGGGATAAGGATCAGCAGGGTTTTGATGTCAAGGAGAAAAGGTAAGGAGCACGGTGCCTTTCACGTACAGTTACTAACAGGGGACAGAGGAGACTCCAGTCTCAGGACACCAGCAGCACAGCTTGTTTCCATATCACATGCTCAGAGGCAAACCCACAGTGCCCCAAGATAGGAATGCTTACATCTCCAAGACACTCTTCAGCTGTTCTAGTTTGGATTTCCTCTCCTCGATTTCACAATCATTGTGGGTTCCCAGCTCCACCACGAGCTGCCGTGCAATGTCCAGTACTTCCTGTAGGAAAGAAGGGAGCAACTCAGCCTCAGACTCAGCAGTGTACTCCTGCAAGGCCTCCTGACAGCCTCACCCAGCACCAAGTCTATGCACACACTCCTCAGAGGCATGTCATTTCATAAGACACAGTTCAGGCAGGACAACCTTTCACACTGCAGTTTGCTCCATCCCCATGCTGTGCTACAGCCCTGTTGAGAACCAAGCAGGTACCTCCAATTGCCCCACTCCCTAGCATGGATCCATCTGTCACCAGAGGCAACCACAGTGGGTGGGCAAGCTGCATCAGGTCATCTCCATCCTACAGTGTGCATCCTACATCAGGCAGCAGAAGTTTCCGTTCTGCTCTCCTGCTGTCACCCAGCTGAGTGTGTACAGGGTGCGGAATGACACACGGAACATCTGTGTGACAGACTGTTCTCCTTTTGGAGGTTTGCACCCTCCCAAAGAATTGCCTTGCACCAGGATCTGTATTACCTGCATAACACAGTAACCCCAGAATGTACTTCCTCACCTGTAGCTGCTCTGGTTTCTTC
The DNA here is from genome assembly GCA_013397755.1 of Cnemophilus loriae. Taxonomy (NCBI): domain Eukaryota; kingdom Metazoa; phylum Chordata; class Aves; order Passeriformes; family Corvidae; genus Cnemophilus; species Cnemophilus loriae. Next base: position 200,421 of record VZTF01004366.1, read on the forward strand.
AGCTTCAACTTCCCTGTCTTGTAACCATCATATTTCTCAAATAATTCAAAGAACCTGAACAGACAACAAAGAATGCTGATCCATTTTCTGCTGTTTCAATAATACAAGGAGGGTCATCCCTACATGTGCATTCAGTCTCTGTTCTTCAGGGAAAACCAGCAGGCTGCTGGCTTCTCCCTGTGCTTCAGAAATTCTGAAAAAACAAGTGTTTTTCAAAATACAACCAGGAAGCAGATACTAGCTTCCCATTTAGTGGGGCACTTCCCTTTTCAGCACCTACCACACCTTCACTCTCCCTTCCATTGTTCACACAGAAGGTGTCAGGATCCTTGTGGGGAAAGGAGGCTCTCTCAACTGGTCAGAAAGCATTTGTTTGGATGGGCCAGGAAAAAGTACTGCCTCCTATGCACTCAGTTCTCTGCTCCTGCTCTTGGTTTCGAGAACAGGCCCTCGTCCCTTCCCAGCAGCACAGCACCTTCTTCCCTTGGCTCTCACCGGGGATGCTTCACTTCCATCTTCATCTTCTGCTTTGGGGTGCGATCTCCATGACGGATGACTGCAATAACACAGCGAAGCTCCATCCTGAGAAAACACAAGATAAAGACGACAAATGTGCCCCCACACTCCAGAACTGCCACCAGGAAGTAGCTTCCCATTGTTCTTTCAGTTCCATTCTTCTGACAGCTGCTTTCCTCAGCAGGGGTAGAATTTCTCCCAGACAAGACCAGACACAAGTGCTACGGCTGCAGAGGGAGTCAAAGCTCTGCAGACACTACCAAACTGAGTGGTTTCATACCAGTGTAGAAGTATGCTGAGGATCACAAAGAAACTTTTGCCTTTGCTCTTTTAGCCTTATGTAGTAGAAAACTAGTATGGCCAAAAGTATGAAATGAAGGGCTGCCAAGCATATGGGTAATATGAATATTTCAGCTAAGTGTTTCCACCCATTTCACCGGTAGCTCAACATGCACTTTCTCCATGTAGCAGCCAGCTACAGCATCTGTCCTGATCTGTTTCTTGTCCTGATGAAGAATTTGGACCCTCTGAAAGCCATGCGAGCAGTTTCTGTAATTTCTTCAGTTACTGCTCATCTGCATTCATCAAACCTACAACTAACCTCCAACCTGTCACAACTTCTTTGTGCATACCTAAGCCTTTCCACAGGCATTTCAGGGTTGCAAGCAGCACAGCAGCTGGAGAATGCCATGCTTCTAGTGGTGCCAGGCCCTTGGACAGGGTTTTTCACACTTTGTCCCTTACGTAGCCATCACTGGCATCCTTTTGAGAAGACGGCAGGTACTCACATGGTGCCTGAAGTTGTGGGGACAATGGGGATGTCTTCTGCCTCTGTTGGGATGGACCAGGGGATATGAAACTGGGGAGCCAACTCCCTCATGATTATATTTCTGGAAGAAATCAAAATACAACACTCAAAAGAAAATCCATTCCCTTGGTTCTCCATCTCCTCCTTAGCAGTCCTCCTGAAAGATGTGAAGAGACGCACAAAGTTTCCCCTCACTTTCATCGGAGAGACACCTATCACACCGTGGACTAGTTAGGGCACCCCAAAGGGGTTCCCGTTTCCCTCACATCACCAATACCACAACCGGGCTTAGCATGCAATGGAAAGTCCTGGAAGATACATCTAGCTGTAGACAAAGACAGCTAATGCCAATGCAGGCAGGAGCTCCAGAGGTTGAAAATAACCCGTTCCTCCAAGAGCCTAGCTTTCACCTGCTGACTCACATGAACCACTTGCAGACTTCTCTGACATACTGACCAGAACTCCACATTTCATTTTACTTTGCCGTGAGTTACCTTACCACCTTATCAAAACTTGGATTGTTCATACCCAAGGATTTTGGCACAGTCATCATAATACTTCATGGAGTTCTTCACAAAGCTGAAGCCGTTCACATCACAAACAAAAGAGTGGCCGTTGGCCCGCAGGAGGTCAAACCCGCACACGGTTTGCTGCAGGAAGAAGCAGAGGATTAGGGACTTGGACATACAGGAAGGAAGCAGTGAGGGACAGCAGCTACCCTGCCAGTGGGGCATACACAGACCCAGCCAACACTGCCCACTTCAGCCCTGCTGATGCTACAGCCATCCTCCACTCCATGTCCACCTCATGAGCCTAGAATAAGTGTGAACACACGCCATTAGTCAGACCTTTACACCCTCACTGCTGTACCCAAAGGCCCTAACCACAAGCCCTGAGACAAAGCCATCAGGACCAACCCCCAACTTCCCAGAGCTCTAAAAGCCTAAAACAGAGCAGCTCCTGGATATCCTCCTCTTCCTTTCAAATCCAATCGTTTTGAAAAAGACTGACAAGCACGGACAAGAAGTGCTGCGGGCAAAGACACCCATCACTAAATGGAAAAGGCTATGAGGTAGAAAAGAGACCAAATCTGCATCAGCGCAACTGCATAGGGTGCCAGTTGCAGTGGGGCAGGAACAAGGACCTCAGTGCTTTTTCTGCTGACACTGCTGAGCACATCATGGAACCATACCTAGACTCATAAGCACTCTACCCAACTGTAAAATAAAACATCAATTTGCACCAGAGCCATATTTTTAAAAAAACAAAAACAAAAAAAAAACCAAAACCAGACAAACAAAAAACCCAAACAAACAAAAGAACCAAACACAAGTACCAAAATGCAAAAAGAAAAAAAAAAAACCCCAAGAAAATAAGACCAAATTTTCCACATAAACAAAAACAGGAAACAGTCAAGACAGGATGAGCACAGGTCAGACGGAGAGCAGCATGCTCAGGATCCAGTATTAAATGCTCAGATGCATGCGGGACACCAGGGACCCGCCAGCCCAGAGGGCATTTGCTGCAGGCCTTCTTGCCTTCCCAGTCACCTCTGCCCAGCAAACTGCCACAGCAAGCAGGACCAACAACTGGCATCAGGCATGGAGGACTGCCATGCCCGAGACATGCCAGGATGACGAGTTTTAACACCAACTCTGACACAAATCAGGCATTTGTGGAGTCCTGCTTGCACAGGAAAGAAAATACAGACCTTAAAGGCTACACAGACTTTACGGGCAACGAGTTTCTCCATGGCAGTCAGCATGACTGGGTAACGAATTTCTTTCCCTTCACTGTCCCGTTCCACTTTCCCATCCAAAGCAGGGGATTTGCGAGCCTCTGCATGGGCATAGTCTGGCCCAACAGTGTACACCTGGAAATAGAGTGAGTTACACCTGACATAGCCACCAAGACTAACTGCACCTTTCTTCCAGAAGGTATTTCTGCTGCAGACACAGAAAAGGAGATGAGATGGTCTCACACATTCCTCCTGGAACAGTTTTTGCTCTACTCCTACAGAGCACCCGCTCCTCACTTTGGGGCTGAAACTGCACAGTCAGCACCTCGAAGCTTAAACACACATTCCAGAACCTAAGTAGGACCAAGCAGAACTGCTGAACTTTCAGCTCCCCCAGGCCTGGTGAAGGAAGGCACCGTTCCAAGCTTTTCCTTACCTTTACATCAGTGCCATCAGTAGGCATGAACTCCTCATAAATGTAGGAGCCTGTCTTCCTCACACTGCTCTCTGGGGAGTACACACTGCTCCGGCTGCCAATCTGAGAACACAGAATAAACAGTTCAGGGAAGAGCACGAGGATCCTTTTCTTAGATGGAAGCAGAAAAGCAGAAGCTTCATCCCATATGTAGAGAATTTAGCGGATTTAGGGGATTAGCATCTCAGGCCCCCCAGCTGTTACAGCACACTTATTTATGGAGGACAAAAGAGACTGTAAAATGCAGGCAGCAGGTATGTCATTTTTCAGGCTTTAAAGAGGAGAAAAGTTATTATCGACCATTAATTTGTCTCAAATCACTTAAAGGATATATAAAGTAAGGAGCCTAACTAATACGCAAATGAAAATAAATTATGACAGGTGATAATCCAACCAATTTAACTTCCTTCTAGGACCATGACTGATCTTATCGACATCAAGGATGATGTTTTCATTTTTAGTAAGGCTTTGGATACAACCTCAAGAGGCATGCCTGTATCTTACCTAAAGGAATAATCATTTAAGGATTATTAATGGCAGATGTGTAACTGATTGGAAAAAAGATACATCACAGCTATAACTGTTCACTGGCAAAGTGGGGGAAGGGAGTAAGGGCAGATTTCCTGTGGAATCTAGGAATAAATACTACTTTTATCACATGTGCAAGCTACAGTAAGATGGGAAGGGCAAGAATGACATTAAAGGACAGGAACACAGATTTTTTTAAAAATTCGTCTTGATAAACCCAGGAGATGACCTCGAAAAAGCAGCATGCAATTCAGAAAGGGACACAGTGCTCCATGACTATAGGATACAGGTCACCAAGAGGACGAGGAAGGTGAAGTCAGCATTACCACTAAAATATGTCCTTCTGTGGTTCCCAAGTAGATGGGGTGGAACTGAAAGTTCTAAGAAGGTCTAAACTTCCACAGCACAAAACCTTCCTTTCCCCTTCACCTGCCCCAACACTTCTTCCTGAAGTCACATGGGTCTCAGAGCTGTTGGTTCCAACACCAGCTCTGGAGATACCTCCTCACCTTACGGAAGAGCCGCTGGCTGCCCCCACCTGCTGACGTCGGATAGTAAATATACACATTGTGGTCTTCAGCACTGACTGGCTTCTCTACAAATGGCTTTGGGAAAACAGCTCCGTTTACCTCCACATGGTCCTCTCCTTCCACCAAGTTGCACTCTGAAGACAGAGCACAGCAGCAGCACATCAGGAAAGGTGAGACAGTCCCAGTGCAGAGCCACAGCCCCTTCCAGGCCCATCAGCCAATTCTGCTGTTGGGACTTTTGCCCACAAAAAAACCCAAGAGACTTATGAGTCAGGCCTCTTTGAGGTGACTGCCAGTATCTGTTCTCTGCAGACTATCCTAAATAGCAGAGCCTGGGGGAATGGCTTTCAGTAGAGGTTGGACACCGACCTTCTGGTCTGTCAGGATCTCGATTGAGCACAGCATAGCGGGGCAGGTCTATTCCCTCCTCTTGAAGGATCCGATACACTTCACGCCTGTAGAGGACAGAAGCAGTGTCAGAAGAGTCTAGAAGGTCCTCAGTACATGTCAAGGGAAAGACTACACTCCCACTGATGAAGAACACAAAAAAGCATAAAGACAGACTGCAGGTACTTCTCAGCATATGCTCTCTGGACGAGTCCTACAGGCTATGGGGTTTTCATCAGTCCTGCTCTGGACGCAGATGCCTCAGAGTAAATCTCTACCTGGCCTAAACATGGACGCTCAATTACTAGCATGAGCCCAAAGCACAGCAGCACACCCAGTACATACGACCTGCCCAAACCTGCCCTCTTGGAGAGTGCCCTGTCATGCCAAGCTGTCCAGTGCCCAAGCCAGGCAGAACCAGCAGAGCCTTCTTTCATCTTGTGTCAAGGGGCAAACCCCAGTTCTTTCACTAGTTACACCTTGGGATGCCTGCCAGCACCCACGTAACACTGCTCACGACCCCAAAGACAGGGCAGGAAGTTTAGGATCTGTTAGGATCCCTACTCACACACAGCCAAAGCAGCCTGGGTGTAAGAGCTGAAGTATGTGGTCTCTACCAACAGATGACTAAGAAACCTCACGTGTCTGACCAACACACATTCCACAGATTCTGACCCAGTCTTGCTCCCAGTTTCTGACCCAGAGCCGCATCTCACCACTTGGCTCTCCTGCTTAGAGACTAGTCTTTTTGCTTTAGTCACGGCAGCCATGTTCTGTGAGAACTCTTCCACTTCCTACATCCCAGCCACTCCTTACAAGACATTTACACCACAAAACAAAGCACGGTTTTACATGGTCTCAATGGTTTTACCCTCAAAGCCATTCCCCTCCATGCTTTGGAGAAACCCCAAAAAGCCACTGCTAAGGTCTCCTTCCTCCTTGTCTCACTTCTTTGTGACCAGAAAAATGAAGTTTGCACAGCATGCTGAGAAGAATCAGAGGAAGAGGGAAGGGGCTCTAGTGGCTCACAGACACCCACCTGTCCTGGATGTAATACTGCATATCAAGGTCGTTGATCAGAAACGGCTTGCACAGCTTGGCATAAGCAACTGCCTTATCCAGGGGGAATCCTGAAATACAGGATGAGGACAGAGGGGAAGGCTGAAAGGAAACTCCCTTGCCCACAGCTCAAGCAGGCTAAGGCCTGCTACAGATATGTTACCTTTGGAGTGGAAGGATATCAGGCAGTCACAAGAGGGCCAGTTCTCCACTGGTTCGTTCAGAATAACATCTTCCCCCATGATCACCACTGTGATGTACTCGAACTTGCACAGACGTTCCAGAATCTGTGTCATGGGCTTTGACTTGGACTTTTTGGTCATGGCACAGATTCCCACCACGATCTGCCTTTCTGGTGGCTGATAGGGAGGAAGATAGAGATCAGTTTAGCAGCATTTAATGTAACACTGAATAGGTGCCAAAAGAAGTCAGGAGCTGGAGATCATTTTTTCTGCAACCTGTTCCCAGCGGCTACAGAAAAAAATGAATGTTTTCTTTCTGCAAAGACATCTTTGCCCTTTTCACAGGTGCCAGAGTTTTCCTCAAAAATTTCCCTGGTGAAACAGAAAGGTTTACAGGAGTGCCAGGTTAAGTTTCTAGAACAAAGAAATCCACTAGTTTTCCTGAATCAGACCTGCAAGCAAAAAGCTGGATTTCCTGAGGCAGTGAGCACAGCAGCATGACATAATGTGTACTGCCACAAATGCCACTGCCACGTCCCATGGCTGTGCCACACAGCCAGGTGCTGTGTCCCCTGCAGTCCCAACTACCTGCAGCCCCAGAAGTAAACATGCAAAACCTGGCTGAGACCCAGGAATTCCGCACAGGTGCTCCAGCCCAGAATGCTGGGACTTCCTTACCGACTCCTCCTCTTCATCATCTCCAAAGAAATCGGTTTCGTCTGTCTTCATGTTTGATCCCAGAAATTCTGTCTCATCGTCTCTGGAACCAACAACAAACCTGGGAGTGGAGTTCTCTCCCTCACTGGAGGTCGTCAGGGACGACATTGCAGCTTTGGTGGCCAACCATCCCGCTCTGGAATTACAGTGCACAAAAGGGAGAGAGAGATCAGACGCAGAGCGATCCCAGGGCCAGCTGCGTGATGGAAGCAAGTGATGATGGGGAGGGCAGGGACTGATCTGGCATGAGGGAGCCCGGGGATAGTGCTGCCCAGCACAAAAAGAGGGAATAGGAAGACACTGTCAGGGTGGGAGGGCATCTGGAATTCTGGATCATTTTAGATAAGCAGCTCCATTTTGCAATTAACCCCCTTGTACTGGGACAGTGTCACCACAAGCACTGAAATCATGTAACCCTTACAGTGATGCATGTCCAGCCGCTGCCTAAATCATGGACAGGGACAGGGGACACTCTTGCAGACTCATATGCTCAATGACATCAACTGGGACTGCAGAAGTCAGGATTAAGCTTGGGTCAGCGACAGTGATTTTCCAATTGCCAATTTTCATCCTTTCAGCTCAAGAAGACCTACAGTAACAGACAGAACAGTTTGAGAGGTGCAGGAGTTTGCAGGGAGGAGGAAAAACAAGTGAAAACTCTATGGCAGGGAAAGAGGACACAGAGGAAGCACCAGCAACAGTTTAGGTTGCAGGTCAGGGTGTCTGAGTCTGCAAGCTGGCATAGAATCACAGAATATGCCGAGTTGGAAGGGATCCATCAAGACTGAGTCGAACTCCTGGTCCTGTACAGACACCCCAAGAATCCCGCCATGTCCCTGAGAGCACTGTCCATAGGCTTCTTGAACTTAGACAGGCTTAGTGCTGTAACCAACTCCCTGGGGAGCCTGTTCCAGCACTCAACCACCCTCTGGGGGAAAATCCCTTTTCCTGATACCCAACTTAAACCTCCCCCGACTCAGCACCAGCTGTTTCCTTGAGTCCTCTCACTGGTCACAAAAAGCAGAGATCAGAGCTGCCCCTTGGCTGCCCCTTGGGAGGATGCTGAAGACTGCAATGAGGTCTGCCCTCAGTCTCCTCCAGGCTGAGTGCCCTCAGCCACTCATCATAAGGCTCCGCCAGACCCTTTCCCATCCTTGTGGCCCTCCTTTGGAAGCTCTCTAATGCTTAATGTGTTTTTTATATTGCAGTAACCAAAACTGGCCCAGAACTCAAGGTGAGGCCGCACCAGTGCAGAGTAGAGTGGAACAATCACCTCCTTTGACCCGCTGAATATATGCTACAAGTTAGAAATGCCAGGGAAGGAGCATGTCCTCCACTGTCACCTACAAGAGCAGCACTGCCTGCCCCAGAAGGGACAGAGTCTGAACACACCATTCAACTGATGTGTTCATGCCAAGGACACAGCTGTTCACCACTGACCTAAGCTGCACCCACGCAAGTGTCAAGCACATGTCTTTCACTGTGCTTTTCCTAATTATAAAGTGGCCAAAAGCATTCCTCCTGCATAAGGGCAACGTTGAGGAGAGGACACTCTGAACACCTCATGTTATTAAGTACTTCCTAAAACTGGACGTGACACTCTCTGCTGTTGCTTCTCATATGTTCTCACATGATTTCCAGCATTCCTTAGATTAGGAGTTACTGAATTTCTTCCTCTTTAGTGATGCCTTCCCTTACAGCCAGGACACAGCAGGAGACTGCATTGCCACATAGAGCTGTCAGTTCCCAGTCCTCCAGCAGCAATAGGAGGCACACCCCAAAGCCATCAGCCTGCTGCCAGCAAGGCATAACGGCAGGCGAGAATCCCCTCACTGAGAACACAACAGAAGATTGCCTTAATTCATCTGAGCAGGGTAGGAAATGCAAAAGGAACAGAGCGATCCAGCTGCTTGTGAAATCCCCTTGGAAATAATGGCAGAATAATGCAGGCCTCCAGGCAGAAAGGCAGCATGGTCCCAGAAAGGGCAGGAAATGTAACAGGTAAGCGTTCAGAGAAAGCGCTGGAGCAGAAATACATCAGACAAGGATCCGTAGCCACACTACCAGGCACTGGCTGCACACAAGCCCATCAGCTGTCATGCTGGATCTACTGGGAGAGCGGACACCGACCCAACAGAAACCACACAGGGGACACAGCAAGCCTGGACTTTGCATATACCACACCAAGGATGATCTCCATCTTACTCCCGTGCACTGAGCCCAGTGCTGCTGCTCCCACTAAATCCTTAAAGCACAGCACACATCTGGCACTGAAATGTCTCGATCAGCAGGAGTCAGAGCTGTAACTCACCATCAGTGCTCACCGCAAGTGGGAGGAACAGTGCTGGCAGACCAGGCTATAGAGGCATTTACTGCGCACTCCACATAGCCCTGTTATCTCTGTAGGAGGACAAGAGTAGGATTCCCAACATACTCAGGAACCATTTTCATGCCCGTGTCCTGCTGCCTCAGCACACCAGTGCAGAATGAGCCCTTAGCAGGTACACCATCAGCTTGATGGCTGATGACTTAATGAAGTGAAGCAAACCGTGCAAAAGGAGGAGGAGGGTTATTTTCTCCAATCCCTTACTCTCCCCTCCCTCCTGGAAAAAATCAGATCAAGGAGCAGGAAAACCTTTGCCCTAAGAACTCAGAAAGCAACGACTTCTCCATATTCCTGCTCCTATCCCAGAGAAAAAGCCTCTTCCTTGTTCTATAGCTCTGTCTCAAGGCCACGATGCATCATACTCAAATCAGGTAAAAACTCAGAGCCTCACTGAAGCTTACAGCCACTGATAGTACAGGCATGCCCATAATGTTAATAAGGAAAACTTCGAGATTTCAGGTGTGGGGTGACGGTTAACCAGAAGCTTTTTCTAGTTTTTCTTAAAAGCAGATCCCTTACCGTAGACTTATACCAAGCGACTACAGACTCTTGACAAAACAGGACTTTTAGCTACAGGTATGACTACGGCATCAAAAACTCAGACTGTTGCTCTTAAATGGACACAGGCAAGTGGAGTTCTATTCTGGTATCTAAGGACAGTGACAGGAAGTTTGCCCACCACACCTGAGCCAGCCCTAGTGCTGAACTGGCACGGGGCTCATATGCCAGGAGGGTGGCAATTGCCATTATGGAACCCTTACAGGTTCCTGCACAGCACACAGCCCACACTTTTCACACCAACCACAGCATGCTGATGGTTCTGTCCCCGTTGACACCTGAGCTAACTGCTCATGGAAGCCAGACATTTCGCCCAGTTCCCAGTTGCTAAGAGTAGTATGGGCCTCACCTCTCAATAATCACAGCAAGAAAATTCAGTGTTAATGCTGCCGACTGTGTCGTCCAAGGGAGACAGGAGCATTAATGCGGCTCTGGCACATGCACACCAAAGGTAAGGATGATTCTGGCTTTGAGTCAGAATATTCAGGCTTGGTAGTCCTGTCACAGATACAGGAGGAAGTACATGCCAGCTGCTGCAGCTAAAGACCTACCTTCCTGCTGCACTTCAAAGAAGGGCAGCTGTGATCTGCTGCACAGTCATACCAAAGGTTACCGTAATCACCCAATCAGCAATCCGAATCTGCTGACACACAACCCTAAATGGAGCCACAGACCTTGCCTCTGATATCCTGGGACTGATTCAGCTCCCTAGACTGCCCTGTATTAGTGATAAGAAACGAGATAGTGCTGTTCAGATAAGGGTGCTCACAAAGTAAAGAGATTCTTTGTGCCCTGCTTCTGAGGTACCAGATATTTAAGAGAGAAGGTGTGACTAGGTCTTGTATTAAGTTTGTACTCAGTGTGGCATTAACTAACCAAAGAATGAGTTTGCACGTCAGGGTTTTGTTTCATTTTGGTTTTTAAACCAAAGGTGCAGATGCAGGTGCAGTCTCTGTAGTGCTGGGCTGACAGACAGGAGCACAGCTCATCGTATTGCCGGTGGCAGGAATTCGGGTTACCCCAGCACGCAGAAAGACCGCAAGGATGATCCAACTTAGAGACCCACAGCCTAGCCAAGCCAGGTCAAGTACGTGCAGGATCATGACTTTTAAGAATACATGTACCTGGCATTTTAAAACACTATTGCTGGCAATGTCTTGTAGAACTACCTGAAACTACTGACGGCCCTATAACCAACCAACCAGCCCAAAAACTCAACCCTGAAAGCTTAGGCCCTGAGCAGTGAAGTACCTTTGCATGACCAGAGACACACAGAGAGTTACTTCCACTGTCACAAGGGCTGTTTGCATTGAGGTTAACTCCATACTTAAAAATGGTGAAAGCTGTGCTCTTATCATGGTCACTTAATTGCTTCAGAACACAAAGACCTATTCTAGGGTTAATAATTAAAACTACTTGGACACAGTGTATCAGAGAAATCCCTCTGTTCTGGTAACAGAGGCGTTCAAGGTGTTCACAGCCAGGAAGCTGAAGTCAAGTTCAATCTATTCAAGCAGCGCTTTCAGTGAGGCCGAACACACCAAGAGCTGCAAACCCAGAGCACGGAGCAGAGAGGAACATTGAGGAGCATCGCGGAGCACTGCACAGCTCCTGCTCAGCTCCTCCTAAAGATCTCGGGCAGGCTTACCCCGCACACCGAGCAGTGCTGTGCCGCGCACAGCGGCGAGACCCGTCCGTGTCTTACATTGCTCATAATGAAATATTTAATCAGATTCGTGAGACTGTAAAGCGTGAAACTCCTCAGCACCAGAATTCTCCCGACACGGTCGCTGTCACTGAGGGTTTACTGCAGGGCGGCCGCTGCCGCTCTACCCCGCGCACACCGCGGCGGGTTCACAAACGCTGCCACGCCAGGCTCGGCGGACACAGCGGCCCCGGAGAACGGGACAGAGTTAGGGGCAGGGGCCGGGACCGGGCCGGGACCGGGCCGGGAGAGCGGCGCGACCGCAAGCAGCCACGCATAGGGCGAGCCGCTGCTGCCCGGAGAGCGGGCGGGCACCGGCGCGGCGCCGGCACGCA
>VZTF01004366.1:213325-237550 GCA_013397755.1 Cnemophilus loriae
GGGGACGATCCCTGCGGCACCGGCACCGGGGGAGGGCGCGGGGGCTGCTCCCCGGCTCGAGTCCGGGCGGCGGGTCCCGGAGCAGTTCATGGGGGCGGCGCGATGGACGCTGCTCGTCCATGGCGGGAAGGACCAGGAGGCCCGTGAACCAAGCTCGTGCGCGCCCCGGGCCACGAGGGGGACCGGGCGGCCGCAGGGGCTCAGCCGTGTTGGACGGATCCGCCCCGCCTCGGGCTGCTGGTCACCGGCTCCGCGGGCCCCGCCGTCCCCGCGCACAAGGACACCGGCAGAGCCGCGCCCCGGGTGCCGTCCCGCGGGGACCAGGGAGCGCGGGTCTCAGCTCTCCGGGGTTCGTCGGGGTTGCCGCGGGCCCCCTTCACGGGACCCGCGCTGGCAGGGGCTGTGAGGGCTGCGGAGGCTGCCCCGGGCACATTCCAGTGTCTAGGGGTTGGCTCTGGGCGCTGCGGTCCGGGCAGGGAGCCTCCGAGCTGCCAGCTGCCCTGGGTGGTCCCAGAGTACAAGGACAAGCCGCTGCAGCCAGGGACATGCAAGAGCAAGAGTGGAAAAATGCTTGACAGTTGGACTGGGGTCCCGGGGTACTTCCCGGGATGACTGGGAGGGCAGAGATGGGTGTTGTGTGGGAGACGGGCCAGCCTGGGAGGCAGCAGTGCTGGGACCGACAGCGCCAGTGGGGACATACCCCAGGCTCGGCCCAACAGATGTCAGGGACACTTTGCCAATGTCCTAGTAGGAACAGGATGGAGCAAGAGGGTCTATTTTGTCCTGCTGGCAGAACACCCAGGATCTCTGACTGTGGGAGCTGGTGTCAGAGCAGCCCCTGGCCCGACCTCATCTGGCTGTACCAGCCTTCCCACGTGCCTGCCTTTGGGACAGGGACTCCTCTATTGAAAAGAAAAGCTTTGCTGGCAGATCCTGGCTCTTCCCTCTCTGGGCCAGTTTTTAAAGGGAGAACTGAAGGGGTCTGTGGGTGCTGAGCAAGCAGCCCCATGGGTAGATTTTGGATGACAATGAGACGTGCAATCAAGACTTCTGGGAAGTGGGCACAGAGTTGAACTGGGCCAAGTGGGCACATACACGGCCACAGGCTGGCTTAGGGGTGCTTTTGAGGTAATGCTGGCTCTGCAAGAGCCCTGGCCCTATTTGCACACCCGGTGCCTGATCCCTTAAGCCAGATAAGTGTCACAGCTGCAGCACAATGCTAAGGTTCAAGCTCTAGACCAGAAGCTCTCACGTCACTCCCCTCCAAACAGCTCTTCACTGCCCCAGGGAGCCCAGCCGGGCCAGGAGGGCCAAGTGCCTCACATTTCCATGTTTCTGCTCACCACTGCTTGCCATGGCAAGTGGGGTGGAGGAGATGAAGGCTGGTCCTGCCCAGTGTTTGTGCTGCCAGCCCTGGGGAGCACAGAGGGGCACGGCACCAGACAGGACTGGACACAGTAGCTACTTGTGTCTCACAAGGGCTAGGCAGAGTAGGAATGGGGCCAGGGCCAGAAGGGGAGAGGGACGTGGTGGCCACCAGCCAGTCCTTAGCTGGCAACAGCTGCTTGGCTTAGCATATCCTAGAGGCGGGCCAGGAAAATGAGGACTGAGTTTTCCTGCCCATCCCAATGCCAGCAGAGACTGTGCACAGGGAAGGAGCAGGGTGGGAAGGAGGCAGCATGTTGCTGCTCCGAACACCGGCAGCTGCTGCCATCCCTGCACCAAATGCCGACAGTCAGAGCAGTGTGTCGTGGTGCTGCATTGCAGGCTGGGAACCCTGGGCATGTGGGGGGCTCGCAAAGAGCCGGCACCGGGGCTCTGGCAAGCTGCATTGGGCTACGGAAAGCCAGGGATAGAAATTGAGTGAGTTCATAGAATGACAAAGGCCGGATGTTATTGATTATTTACCTCCCAAGAGGGGGTTGTTTTCCAGCTTTCTGAACAACTGCAGAGACACAGACATCAGGTCAGGAGAGGATGAAATCAAGGTGGGGCTGTGGCTGAGAAGCTCTAAAATGAGCCTCATGGGGGGGTTCTGTTCAGTTGGGAATGGTTTTGTGACAGTACTGACACTTGAAAAGAACCTGGACAGAGCCCTAGGGGTGAGCTGCAATCCCTCACTCTGCAGCCAACTCTCATGAGGATTTTGCCCCTCTAGTCTTTAAGTCAAAAAATGAGAGACATTGGCAGCAGCCCTGAGGGGTCTGAGTGACACTCCACAGCCTCCTATCAGAGGCACTGTATATGAATGGCCATGCTGGGAAGGCACAGGCACTCCTATCTCAAGGAGACATGGGCACCACGTGCCTTCTGCCAGGTGGGTCCTATGACAGGCATGGCACCGCCTTTGGGCTACCATGTTGGGGCTCCCTGCCAAAGCGTCTCCAGATAAAGCCCAAACTCCCTCCTCCCTTCGTAAGCAAGCCTCATGCTTGGCTGCCTGCAGCAACCTGCCAGCTCCCACTTCCATGCCACCACACAGGGTTTGCTGCTCACCCCACACACCCCCATGCCTCTCCAGAAGCCACGTGTGGCTGGGGCTGCCTGGGCACTGCAAGCCAGTGATGCCAGGAAGGGCACTGGAGGCTGCCACATTAGAGGTGAAGAGCCGTGGAGAGGTGCAGGTGCCTGTCACTTCTGGAGAAGCTGCCCAGTCAGTAGACGACGGAGTAATAATCCCTGCTGGCTGCTGAGCAGGTCTGCTCTGGGGTCAGGCACCTGCTTGCTCAAGGGCAGAGAGGGTGGCTACTGCGGGCAGCTGCACCCCGAGGTCATGGGCAGGATGGCAGGCTGAGGTGAGCACAGGACAGCGTGGGTGGCAGTGCTGAGTTGCGCTCCTGGCAGACATCCACACTTCCAGCCTCTGCAGCCAGGCAGGAGCCCACAATACCACAGAACTGTGGAATCATGGAGTCATAGAGGCTGGAAAAGACCTTTAAGATATCACTCGGTGCTGTGGCACAAAACAAAAATTTTGTTTGTGGGAACAAAATATATGGTGCCGAAAGGGTCATAATTTTAGAACCAGCTTTGGGCACCAAAATCAAGGGGTCAAAGCAGCCCAAGTGCAGCATCATCTTGACACTATGACAGAGGACCCCTGGACACCCTGAGCACATGGCGGGAGCGTGGTGCCACTGCCAGAGCCCTCCAGTGCCAGCCTGGACACAGCCTCCCCCAGCAGCTCTGTGGCAGCGTGGTGAGCACAGTGCCAGGTGCTCAGGACCTTCACCCTGGCATTACCCAGCTGGTCCTGGCAACATCCAGCTGAGTTCGGGTGCTCTAGAAAGGCTGAAGAGAGGCTGCCCGATTTGCTGGCTGTGGTCTGGGGCTGTTCAGGGGAGGGTGCACTCCAATCAGGTGCTCAGTCAGCACTGCAGCAGGCACAGCACCTGCAGGCAGAGCCTGGAGTCTCAGGGTTGGATGCTGAACACCTCAGGGAAGGTGTAGACAGCTGTGGCAGACAGCATGCTTCAACCCATAGCAGTCTCCTGCCTGCTGGGAGTAAGCTGGCTTTCCTTAGGAACCTCTGCTGCTCCTGGGCATCCTCTGTCACACAGAAAGCACAGCAAGTGGTCCTGGCATGCCCAGCAGCATGACCCATGCTGGAGCAGTGGAGGAACCTGTCCAAGTGTCCCATTCTGATCAGCAAATGCTTTTTACAAGTACGTCACCCTGGGGAGACAGTGGCCAGCAGATGACAGGAGCAGAAGCAGTGAGGGAGGCCAGGGCAGACTACGTCCCATGCATGCCACATCAGCCTCTTAGCTGGATCATCTCATTAGGGCACAGGTCTGTGTGTGGGTTGCAAGTAGCCCTCAGCCCCCTCAGCCCTGGGATGAGTTCTTGTTTAGAGCAAACGCCTCCTTCTGCTGGTCTGGGCAGGAGCTGCTAGTGCTTCCCGACATGATGCAATGGAAGCCTTACCTCCCTTTGTTTCTGCAGAGCATGGGAAGGCATGAGCAGTAGCCAAGCTGTGGGCGAAGGGCCACATTCCTTGGCCTGCAGACACAGGGGAGGAGGCAGTGGCAGCCACAGGGCTCTGCATTGCAGTACAGGATTGGTGCTGGCAGCCAGAACCAATGCCCAGCGTGAGCACTCAGCCCAAGAGCACGAGCTGAGCACAGGGGGGTGCCAGGACTTGCTGCTAATGCTGATGTCCGACTGCTGCTCCCAACAACCAGACCTGCGCTAGCCCAGGCACTTTTCTCCCACATGGATCCCCCCAAAGCTATGTCACCCTCAAAGCAGGCCTCTCTCAGAAGGGTGTCCCCAGGGATGCAGGACCCTCTCCAGCCACCGGTGTGGTCTCCTGGGCTGACAAGGGCCAGTCCTGTCCCACTAAGGTGAGTGGAGGCACTCTCAAGAGAGATTTGGCCAAGGCAAGCGCTGGCAGGGTCCTGCCCTGCCAATCTCCCTGTGAGCGCAGAACAAGGACAAAGCCTGTCTAAAGTGGGAATGAGGTCAAGAGACAGCCTCCCACTAAGCTGATTAGAGGAAAGCATCCTCCTAATACAATAAACTGCACTGGGACTGTGCAGTTCCCACTGGCTGCAGATCAGGGTCAGCCAATCTCCTGCCCTGCAGCATCCAGGGGGCAGAGGCATGGGGGGTCCAGGGGTCAAGCAAGCCAGGACCCCGCAGACTGCACGCCCTGCCTCCCCTAGCCACTGCATCAGCAGACAGGGAGCAGCCCCCTTCCATTTGAGCTGGCATCAGGGCAGCCCCAAGGAGGACAAGGAGAGTGGGTCGCCCACTCTGCAGCCCAGCTGCCCTGGCAGCTCAGTGTGGGGATGGGCTTACATGGCCCCACTGCTCACCTGGCAGGTTCTCCCACCCTGGGGCCCTGCTGTGTGTTTGATAAGGAGCCGCTCCCTAAAGACTGGTCCAGATTTGCTTGTGGACTCTTGTCTTGGTTCAGTGCCAGCCCTTGGCTTGGGCTCTCCCTGCCCTCACCCTGCCACGCCTGTAACTGCCTCCCTGCTCCCAGCTGCTGTGGACAAGCAGAGCATTTGACCTCTCCCCGAGCTCCCCTGCCCATACCTGCACCAAGAGTCTCTGTGCTGGGGTCTCCTGGCCCCAAACAACTCATTGGCGTCTCCTCCCACAGCGCCGAGTACCCCGACCTGCGGAAGCACAACAACTGCATGGCCAGCAACCTGACGCCGGCCATCTATGCCAGGCTCTGTGATAAGGCAACCCCAAATGGCTGGACCTTGGACCAATGCATTCAGACTGGCGTTGACAACCCTGGCCACCCGTTCATCAAGACTGTGGGCATTGTAGCTGGTGATGAAGAGACCTATGAGGTGAGTGGCAGCCAGAGCCTTGCCTGCAGCAGCCAGAGGAGTCCCAGTACCCATGGTACAACCAGCAGTCTGGGGCATTACTGCCCACCTCCTCTTGCCCAGCCTGAGCAGCTGGAGAGGCCCCTGGAAAGTCTCCACGTGCTCCTGCAGGACACAGGGCTCCTTTGGAGCAGCTGTTCCTGGAGCCCTGCAGCCTCCTGCTCCACTTGCCCTGTGGATTGCTGTTGCACTGCAGGACACACTGTCCCCCACACTGGCAGTGTGCCAGGCTTGTGGCAGGGGCTTCATGAAGCACTGGGTCTGCTGTACATTGTCCCACTTGCTTCCAGGTGTTTGCCGACCTGTTTGACCCTGTGATTCAGGAGCGGCACAATGGATACAACCCCCGCACCATGAAGCACACCACAGACCTGGATGCCACAAAGGTGCAGAAGCTGGACAGTGGTGCTGCATGGGGATGTCCTTCCTTGGGCCTTGGGGGCAGGGCCCTGCCAGCACCAGGGCCACCTCATAAACACCCTGTGGCTCCTGTCTATTCCAGATAAAGTTTGGCCAGTTTGATGAGCGCTATGTGCTCTCGTCCCGGGTCCGGACTGGGCGCAGCATCCGTGGCCTGAGCCTGCCACCAGCCTGCACCCGTGCTGAGCGACGAGAGGTGGAGAAAGTGGCTGTGGATGCACTGAATGGCCTCACCGGGGACCTGGCGGGCCGGTACTACCGTCTCAGCGAGATGACCGAGAAGGAGCAAGAGCAGCTCATTGACGTGAGTCAGTGCAGCTCCCGATCGGCCCCCCCCACCCCCCCGGGTGCATGCAGAGCAGGACCCCTTCCTGGCACTGCCTCTCTGGGAGGTTGTATCCTCCTTTTGCAGCTCTGCTGTCTTCTGCAACCAGGACCCCTGCCCTAGCAAGGCAGCCCAACAGCACAGTGCTGCTCAGCCCTCATGAGCCAGAAGCTCTCTGAACTCAGCCACAGCAGCTCATGGCCACCTCTGACTCTTGCCCCCATGTCCCTGCCCATGCCCAGAGGAAGGCGGGTTTGTGGTACTCAGCTGGTGCCCCACCAGACCCTGGCACAGGGTGGGCTGTGCACCAGCAACTTTCTGCCTCCCAGGCCAGGAAGGCAAGGGCTCCTGCCCATGGGTGCCCTGCGTGGGAGAGCCGCGGTGAGTCTCCTGCATGGCAGGTGGGACCAGTGAGACAGGGAGTACTGGAACCAGTGAGGGTGCCCTGGCTCCAGCCATGCAGCCCAGGTGAGCCCATGAACTCTGCCTCCCTCCAGGACCACTTCCTCTTTGACAAGCCGGTGTCCCCGCTCCTGACAGCAGCAGGAATGGCTCGGGACTGGCCTGACGCCCGAGGGATCTGGTGAGGTTCTGCCCCGGCACTGGGCAGAGATGGGGGGGATGCCAGTGCTCCATCCATCTCAGCTCTGCCACCCATGTTTCCCATGTTTGCCACGGCACAGACCCTAGCACGTGGCACCAGTGCCCCTGGGCCGTGCTCACCATGGGTTCTGTGGCCTCACCTGGGAGCTCCTTGTGCACCACTGTCAGCAGTCTACTGTTCCCTACACAAACCACAGCGCAGTACTGGGAAGAGGGACTGTGGAGCCAGTCCCAGCTGTCAATCCTGCCTGCTCTCACCATCCTGCAGCACCTTGCACTCTAAGGCTGCCAAAAACCTGTAATTGCCTTCTGCTCCCTGGCCAATCCCCAGCACTCCTCCTGGCTTCTGCACACTCTTATGTGACACCAAACCTACCCTGCCACAGTTGCATCTTACTGCTCCCTCCCAGCATCTTCACACAGCCATGCAACATCCCACACTCCCGCAGAGCAACAGCCGGCACACGTGTCCGCCCACGCCACCCTCGCTGACGCTCTGCCTTTATATGGAAAACACCTCCAGAGCGCACATGGTCCCCAGCTAGAGCTGCACCTAACCCAGCCCTCCAGTGCACACCCCATGCCTCACAGCCCCCTCCCACTGCCTGCATGGTGCAGGAGCCATGCTCCCGTCCCCAGTCCAGGCTGGGTCACCACCATGCTGGCGCCCGCCTGTGCCCAAGGCACTGGAGAGAGCTCCCATCGCCAGCAGTGATGCATGTGGATGGGCACTGGCCCATCTCGGGGAGCATCTCCTGGCTGCCCACCCTGGTGCAGTTAGCACACTGGAACCAAGGGCAGCACTGGCACCACGGTGGCAGGGGCAGAAGGGGCACAGCTGAGTGGGCACAGAGTCTCTGCAAGCTGCCAGCACAGCCAAACACTGCCCTGTCCCTAGGCATAACCACCAGAAGACCTTCTTAATCTGGATCAATGAGGAGGACCACACACGTGTCATCTCCATGGAGAAGGGGGGCAACATGAAGCGCGTTTTTGAGCGGTTCTGCCGGGGCCTAAAGGAGGTGAGTGTCCAACAGCTTCTGCTGTGCCAGCCTCATGAACAGGCAGAGAGGGGCAGGCAGGGCTCCTGTGGTGCTGGCCCTCTGCACGCAGCCAGGACTGGGTGCTCCTTGGCCAGGGCTTAACGACTGCTTATGCCTCTAACTCAGGTGGAGCGGCTAATCCAGGAGCGAGGCTGGGAGTTCATGTGGAATGAGCGGCTGGGTTACATCCTGACCTGCCCCTCTAACCTGGGCACGGGGCTGAGAGCAGGTGTCCACATCAAGCTGCCACTGCTCAGCAAGGTATTACCATGGCCAGTTTTGTGGGGAGCCAGGCTAGGACTGTGGGGAGCTCAGCCACGAAGGTGCAGGACAACATGGGACCCAGCCCTGGACCATGCTCAGGGCATCCCCTAAGAGGCATAAGGCAGGGGTTGCCCTGCCTGCATTCCTGGCTGGAGAGGCCTGGGTCCCAGGTGTCAGCCTGGGTCTGCTCAGGGCAGGACTCTGGGTGGGGCTGGTGACCCACTGAAAGGATCCTGTGAACAGCAGGGGGCTGCCCCAGGGAGCATTCGACTACAGAGCCCTGACTCCCTTGTTGTTGGTCCTGCTGAGCACTGACACTTTCTCTGGGCACCAGGACAGCCGCTTCCCTAAGATCCTAGAGAACCTCCGGCTACAGAAGCGTGGGACGGGTGGTGTGGACACTGCAGCCAAAGGCAGCATCTTTGACATCTCCAACCTGGACCGTCTGGGGAAGTCAGAGGTGGGTGCCAGACAGAGGTTCTGGAGCGAGGTTCTGGAATGCATCTGCATGACAGGCCCACAGTGGCCATGCAGCCCCAGGGCCATGTGCTGGAACCAGCGTGCGGGTGCTGGGAGTGGCAGTGCCTACCCTGCATGCAGCAGGACTGGCCAAGTGGTGTGGCTCCCAGGACAGTCCCTCAATCACCACATCTGTGCTCCTGTTGCAGGTGGAACTGGTGCAGCTGGTGATAGATGGTGTGAACTACCTGATCGACTGTGAGCGGCGGCTGGAGAAAGGGCAGGATATCCGCATCCCCTCACCACTGCCGCAGCTCCGGCACTGAGTGAGACCGTGGCAGCGCCAGTGCTGTGGAACCCAGGTCCCCCTGTAGCTTGTGCGATCTCTGTGCCCAGCATGTCGCTGCATCCTGTTACCCACAATGCGTCAGGTCAGACCCCATAAACACGCGCTGCTGTAGCCATGGCTCAGACTTCTTCTTACCCCAGTACTCACCACCCCACTAACCTCCCAGCACCCTGTCCCCCTACAGAGGCACCATTCGGATTTCCCTCCCATCACAAGGCTTCACAACCACCACACATGGCCTCTGCACTCCCTGCCCCATCCCAACCACCCTGGCCACCTCCCCATGCAGCTGGTACCAGTCGTGGTGCAGCAGGGCCAGGAAGCTCTGCACGGCCTCAGGTCTCACGCTGAGCAGCAGACCCTAGAAGGTCTCCTCTGGCATATGAAGGTACTCCTGTGGGAAATGTGTCTTGAGCACCCAGGCAGTGGGAGAGCAGGAGCCAGTGGGCCCCATGCTCCTCAGGATCCTGGATGGGCTGCAGCCAGCCTATCCAGGATGGGCAGTCCCTGCACCAGGATCTCGAAGGCAGGAGCACTGTCACTGTCCTGGAGCAGGTCACAGAGCACAGGCTACAGGAGAGAGCAACATTGCACTGCCTGTGCAATCCACACCTTCCCTCAGAGCTCCTTGCTCAATTCCCACAGTGGGTCTGTGGCAGGCTTGCTACAAGACTAAGGATGCAGGGACAAATGGGAGTCTTCACCCTGAGCCATAGCTCTGACCCCCAGCCTGGGGCTGGCCGCGCCCGACCACTGGTGGCTGAGCAGAGCACATGCAACCAGTCAGTTCCGGGAGCGGGTATCTGCCCTGGGAGTCATTCCCTGGGCCCGCGGAGTAGAGGGGAATGGCTGTAGAGTAGGCAAGGGATGAGGGAGCAGAACCAGCCCTCGAGCACGCATCTATCCGCCATGTCTGCGCTCCCGGAGGGCCGTTCTCACTCACCGGGGTTGGGGTCCCGCAGCACCAGCAGAAGCAGCATCCCCAGGCTGGGAAGGGAAGCAGCCCTTCCTGCGTCCTGCGGGCAGCAGGAGCGAGCGAGACGGAGATAGACGAGGTCCCGCAGGGCTCGCTCCGGCAGCTCCCGCAGTACGGCCCCGGAGCCCGGCTCCAGCCCCCGCCGCTCCCGCATTCGCTACGGCTCCCATCCTCCTTCCGATAGTGGCAGCCCCAGAGACCCCTGTCCCACAGACCGCCGAGACGAGTTGTGACACACCTGATACTTGCCGGCACGGGACCCTGCCCGGTCCCTGCCTGCTCACCCCGCTCCTGCCGCCGGGGCTGGACGCCCAGGGCGCGACGGAGCTGACTCCCGCTGGCCTCGGTTCTGGGCTGTAACCCGAGACCGGCGCCAGCCCCACCACAGCAAACGGTGCCGAGCTTGTGCATTATTGATTACGGGAACCTGGCACGGGCGGAGGCAGCCAGGCGGCAGGGCACTGCCCAGGGCTGTGGACACTGCCCGGCCCGAGGACCCTGCCCGCCCCACGCTGNGGGCGCGCAGTGCCGGGACGAGTAGCGAGGGGGCCCCAGGCCGGCGGGGCCCGTTTGACGGGAGTCGGCGGGTGGAGGGTGGGCGGCCGCACAGAGCTTCCCGGGAGGTGGTCCCGGTCCAGGGCTCTTTGCCACCATGGCGACGATGAAGTCAGAGGCGCCACACGGGTTCTTCCCGCAGCCCTGGGGCCGACCGGCTGGTGCACCTCAATATTGGTGACAAAAATGCCAGAAACAGCCCAGCCGGCTGCCCTTGTGCCGGAAGTGAGCACCTCATGAGGGCTGGCCCCAGTCATCAGCTCCGGGGATACTGGGAGCAGTTGCTAAAACTCAGGGGTCAGCGGGAGGGACCCGATGACAAGGCGAGGGCAGGAGCACGTGGGCTCTAAGAAGAAACGGATGGTGAGGCGGAAACGGGGTACCGAGAACGTTTCCCCGGCTGATGCATTGTGCCCCAAGGCCCACCTGAGCTGCCCGGCACGCTGCAAAGGGAGGTGGCGCTGGGAGGGTGAGAATCGGGGTTTTGTGCGGGGACAGCCCCAGGCCCTGGCAGTACCGGGGCACGGTGGCGCGAGGTGGGAGCAGGCTGTGCCTGGTCAAAGCTGGGGGCGAGCCGAGCACCCCGGCAGGGATGGCACAGCCGAGGGTCCTTCCGACTGCAGACCCCAGCAGAAGGAGCAAACGCCGACGGATGGGGTTGCGGGGAAAAGACCCGCTCCCAGGTTTGGCTCGGGGCCAGGGGAACGCCGGACTGCCCCAGGGCCGGAGCGTGAGGGGCGGTGGGCGAAAATGCGGGGCTGTGGTGAGTCCGGCAGGCGAGCCTGCAGCGAGCCGAGCGCTGTCGTGCGGCATATGCTGGACACGTGTCACCGCCGGACCGGCACTGCGCGATACAGACATGGTGGCCACGGCGGGATTAATGCATATCCCTCGGAGACCGACAGCGGACTCGGCAGCGCGCGGCCCCGGGGAGCCTCCACGGCCCCCGGTCCCGGCCGGAACAAGGGCAGGCGCTGTGCTCGGCGCGACACAGCTCGGTGGGAGGAGAGTGCCCCGTGGCTCGAGGACAGAATCCAGCCCCACGCTCCGAGCCGGCACCGCCGCGACCCGGGCAGCGCCGAGAACCGGCGGCGATGAGAAGAGGGGCGGGGCCGGCTGCGGAGACCCCGCCGCCGCTGCCGGCAGCCCATTGGCCAGCGCCCGCGCCCTATCAGGAGCTGCCACACGGCAGATCCGGATGCGAGGGCGGGACTTCCGGCCGCGGCCCCGGCGCTCCTTCAGCAGCCGCTCCCGGACCCGCCGCTCCCGGACCCGTCGGACGTGCTGCTCCCGTCGCTGCCGCCGCTCGCGCCATCATGTCCGCGCCCCGGCCCCCGCCGCGGGCTCTGCCTGCCGCGCTGCTGCTGTTCCTGCTGCTCGCCCTCGGCGTTCTTGCTTCCGACGTGGTGGAGCTCAGCGATGCCGATTTCGAGAGTGGCCTGGCCGAGCGCCCGGGGCTGGTGCTCGTGGAGTTCTTCGCGCCCTGGTGAGGGGCCGCTGCGGGCGGGGGGCCAGGGCCGGGGGCGGGCCGAGACGGGTACTCAGCCGGTCTGACTCCTTTCCGTACCCCTAGGTGCGGGCACTGCAAGCGGTTGGCGCCGGAGTACGAGTCGGCCGCGACCCGGCTGAAGGGGATCGTGCCGCTCGTGAAGGTGAGCACAGGCTCCCGCGTTGGGGCGCACCCGGGGGCGGCCAGCGACCGGACTCCTGCTCTGCAGGTCTGACGGACGTCGTTTCTTTGACGCCTTGGAGCCCTGAAATAATCTGGAAGCCGATCCTTGCAGGGCCGCAGCCGCGCAGCTGGTGTGCAAAGAGTGTGTGAGGGCTCGCCCCAGCCGGGGAAATAGGCCTGCTCTGAGCTGTGTGACGAGGCTGAGAGCGAGCACCGTACTGCACATACCCGTTGAGGCTTGCTGACCAGGAGCTTTCTTTTCTGCCACAAAACTTGTAGAGTTTTCTCAAATCAGAGTCTGTCTCTTCCTTTATGGGAAGTGGCATGGACTCTTGGCACCATGGCCTCCTGGTCAGGTCAGCGTGTTTTCTTCAGGTGCTGTATGAACTTTAGGACTGACGAGGTGCTGAGAAATTCTTTGTCATTGATTGCAAGAAACTATCCTTTCCGGTATTTTTTTGGCGTGTAGTCTGATCAAACTTGAAGCTATTTAGTCTTTCCAGTATTTTCTCAAATATTTTTCTGGGCCTCTCATTATACCTGTGCTACCTCTTTCCCAGTCTGGGCTGTCCAGTACCAGGCAGTGTGTAACGGGTCCCTCTAGTCCCTTGATTGGGTTGGATGTGTTAGGGCTGGATTTCAGTCTGAGTAGCAAGGTTTCTTTTCCTTTAGGTTGACTGTACAGCAAACTCCAACACCTGTAACAAGTATGGAGTCAGTGGATATCCCACATTAAAGATTTTTCGAGATGGAGAAGAGGCAGGGACCTATGATGGGCCCAGAACAGCAGGTAAGAGCTGGTTGGCAGCGTCTGGCTTGCTGAGCTGCTGCAGGAGGCAGGGCCACCTGTAACAGCCTTGTATCCAGGGATGCAGGGAAGGTTCCCACCTACACATACACCCCCCAACCCCTTACCCTCTCCAGAACTCTTTGTGCTGGCAAAGCCTGGGATGTTTATTTTCCCTTAAAGCTCTCCTTTAAAGGTGAAGGTTTCCACATTAGCTCCTAGTTCCCAGGATGCTAGAAGGCTCCTGTGTGAAGCTGATGGGAGCAGTCCTTGAGTTCATGTATTTATTGTATGGGAGATGTGTATAGGTTCTGCAGAAACAATTTTTGGTTAAGGAAGCTTGGAAAACGTCTTGTGAAACTTGGTATTGATCCCTTTAATTATTTTACTAATTTTTCAAGATGGGATTGTCAGCCATCTCAAGAAACAGGCGGGACCTGCTTCGGTGGCTCTCAGTTCTGTGGCTGAGTTTGAGAAGTTCATTGGCGATAAAGATGCTTCTGTCGTGGGTGAGTAGAGGTAGTGCATCGTGAAACGAGTGGGCGCTGGGCTCTGAGAGCTCGTGTGGAAAGATCAGAGGTAGTACCACAGGCTGCAGCAAAAGAAATTCCAGATGGACATGAACAAAACAACTGCTGGTAATGAGAACAATAAATCCCTAGAACATGAATCCAGAGGGATTTTAAAATGTTCAGCCTGGGAGATTTTCACAACTTAGTTGGACAAAGCTCTGAGCAACGTAGTCTGGCTGGGGCTGGTCCCGCTTCAAGTGGGAGATTGGATTTGAGGACCTCTGGGTATTCCTTCCAAACTTTTCTTTTTTTTTTTCTTTTTCCCATGGCCATCTGGCTTTGTTGGCTCCTCTGGCATCATAGTATATGTTTTCCAAAGGTTGTTGCTTTCTTGGCTGGCTGACAACAGGTAGCTTTGGGTTGCTGGAAGGTGCATTTTTTGCTCTGGTGGCATCGGAGGGCTGTTGGCATCGGGTATGTCTGTGGTTACATATGGCAACAGCAGATGGTGCAGATCAGGTGCCATCTTGTAGGTATGACCACAAGAGTATTAATCAGCATTCCTAAACTTACTGTTATTAAGTGGCAGTGGCTGTTGTTACACAGTCACCAGTGGATGTCTGGGTGTTCAGGGGACAATTGTCCTTGGCTGAATGACCAGGTTGGGCTTCTCCTGAGTAACTTTCTGCTGCTGGAAAGGAGGAGATGCAAGGAGGTTCCAAAAAATGGGAGAGAAGCTGTCGAAGGTAAAGGCCTCAACATGCACTGAAGGGCTGGATTCAGGACTGATCCAGTGCATTGTAGAGAAAAATGCTGAGAGCTGCAGAGGGTCCACAGCTGGGTTGGTTTGAGGTCACAGTCTGCCTTTCTGCTGTAGGCTTCTTTGGTGATGCATCTGGGGATGCTTATTCGGAGTTCATGAAAGCAGCCAACAGCCTCAGGGATAACTACCGCTTTGCGCACACCACCGAGGAGCAGCTGGTGCAGAAGTACAGGGAAGATGGAGAGTAAGTTACTTAATACAAAGATTTATTGTTATTGAGGCATTTGGAACAAATTCATGGATTCCAGTTGTTAACTGGTTTCTCTTTCTAAACATAGCTTAAGTTCTGGTTTGTTCCCAAACTGATAGTGGTGTTTCTTTTGAATTGAGATAGAAAGGTGTAAGTGGTTGCAGGCTCTGAAGTGTTTGTGTCTGCCTCTGGGTGGAAAGTATCTCAACAGAGACATTTTGCTTCCGTATTCCTTGTTATGGTGAGAGTTTTGTTTCTCACTGTAGCCTGTCTGAATTATGGAGAAGGCTCTGACAGGTACACCTAATGCACTAGTGCCACCAAGAAACTGGACAATGTTGTTTGAGCTATGAATGGTGAGTGGGGATTGTCACTAGAGATTGGGTTCTCGCCTCATCTGGCTGCTGTCCTTGGATTCGCAGGGACATTTTGAATTAATTCACAATTCTTGCTTCCCTGCAGAGGTATAGTCTTATTCCGTCCTCCACGCCTGACCAACAAGTTTGAGGAGAGCTCTATCAAGTATCCAGAAGACAAAATCACCAGTGGAAAGATCAAGAAATTCATCCAGGAGAACATGTGAGTGATTCCTCACCAGCAAATGTGACAGACTGGCCCCAGTTGGTTTTGTCCCTGTCAGAGCTTGTTTTCCCGACTGGCATTGCTGCCACTTCCTGCTGCATGTGTTGGCACTGCTTCCCTTTGGGGACACCTTCTTGACATCCTGGCCTGGCTGTTGGCATGCACTCTCTGTATTATAACCATGATTGTGTTTAAAAACTGATCCAGTGAGAACTGATAGCTTTGGCCTTACTTGGGTCAGCTCCAGCCACTGATGTGGCTGGAGATGGAGATTTGACTCAGAATAACCTGGTACAGGAATGAGCAAAGTGTTTCTTCCTGAGGCCTGATTGATCACTGGCATTTAACACTCCCAGGTGAGAAGCAAGTGTGCTGTGTCAGCCCCTTTCTGGGGTCATGGACTCTGCTAATACCTCTCTCGTTGACAGCTTTGGCATCTGCCCACACATGACTGAAGACAACAAAGACTTGATCCAGGGCAAGGACTTGCTGGTGGCATACTACGACGTTGACTATGAGAAGAATGCGAAGGGATCCAACTACTGGCGCAACAGGTGGGAGTGGTGGGGGGTAAATCAGCCGTGTACTATTCCTGCCTTGATGCAGTTCCATAGCTCAGGTGACAATCCTCTGAAGCCCTGTGTGATTGCTCTTGGATCCCTGGTCCTTAGGGACTTAGACCTTACCCACAAACTGCCTCACTGCTGTGGTGTGCAAATCTGTCCTTCGTGCCTGAGACCCTGGGGTCACACAGGTGGAGGATGGAAACACACAACACTCGCCTCAGTCACCACAGACACAAGGTTACTGCTCTGCTTCTCAGCACCATTTCTACAGGACTTGGCTCTGAAGAGCACATTGTGCCACTGAATTCCTAGTCTGATGTGCACATCACCTTGGAGGGTGTTACATCACGTGGAAGAAGATGTTCCAAGAAATAATGCTTTGTGGTTTTGTTTTTTATTTTTTCCCCTCAGAGTTATGATGATTGCAAAGAAGTTCTTGGATGCTGGCCACAAACTGTCTTATGCTGTTGCTAGTCGGAAAACCTTTGGCCACGAGCTTTCTGAGTTTGGTCTGGACAGCAGCGTGGGTGAGGTCCCTGTCGTTGCCATCAGAACTGCCAAAGGAGATAAATACGTCATGCAAGAAGAGTTCTCGTGAGTTCTTGAACTTGGTGGTAGTGGGTGATGGATTTGATGGACTTTGGTCTAGAGGTCTCTGACCAGATTATACTTTGTTAGCTTCGAGGAAACAGGAAAGCTGGATGTTCCAGCTGGAAGAAGTAATTGCTGGGTCAAAATGGCTCCTGCTGTTCTAGAAAGCTTGCAGCCCTTCCTGTTATACAAAGGGAGAGAATTTAATTCAAGATACTGAAATGTCTGGTTAGGAATTAAGGTGCAATAAAGGGCAGAAGAAATAGTTGTACCTTTCATTTTGAAAAAAAAAAAAACCTGAAGGATGCTGGAAGGCCTAAAACTTTGAATGGGATGTGCATCCAGCCTCCTGTCAGAGCCCTTAAGGACATCGTTGCACTTGTTCTGAGGTCTACTAAGCCAGCCCCAGACTGGTGCTGTCAGAGATGCAGGTGGCATCTGTTGTGTGGGTGGAAGGAGCTTAAATAAGCCTTGAAAGTTTTCTCCCTCTCATCCTGTGTGTGTGATGATGGCTGTAACATCACTTTTCTTTCAGCCGTGACGGAAAGGCTCTGGAGAGATTCCTGCAAGATTACTTCGATGGAAACTTGAAAAAATACCTGAAATCAGAGCCTATCCCTGAAAGCAATGATGGCCCCGTAAAGGTGAGTGCTGCTTATGGCTGCATAGACACTGCTCAGCAGCAGCTGCCTGTGTGAAGTGCTGGGAGTGTGGCATGGTGGCAGCTCAAGAGGCCTCTGTGGTGATAGATAGAGGAATTGCTCACACCCTTGTTCCACTGCAGCTTTCTGAGGCAAGAGAGACATGCAGCTTGCAGTTTGGGTTCTGTTTTTTCTCTCAGCATAGTAACTGCTGCTTGGCCACAGCAGTTATGTGCTTTGTGAGTGCAGCAGCATCCAGATTTCCAGTGATTACACAAAGGCCTGCCCTCTTGGCTTGTACTCGCTCCTTCGTGGCATGGTCTTTCTGTTGGTTGTGACTGCACTATTTCAGGGATCTCCCGTTCATCTCATCATTGGGATCTGGTATAATTCCTCCCTTTCATCCTCTGAGGCAATTCTGCCCTGAGTAAGAGCATTCCCTGGTCTGGCTTTTTGACGAGAGCTTTATACAGGAGTGCGAGTCATGGGATTCACAGATGTTTTTAGGGGGATGGGGATGGCCTCAGCCTGTCCTGCTAGACTGATTGCTTGCTGGGATTAAAAAGAAATGGCTTTATCTTCCTGTGAGGAGACCATATGCAGACCTCACTTGAAGGTAGTGCTGGTAACTTATGGCCAGTTTTTACCTGCATGGTGCAAGTGAAGAGTGCTGTGTTCGGTTGTTCTGCTGCTCGCTGTGCAGGTGTGGGAGACCCAGGCTTGGGTGGAGTGTGTGGAGCATGTCATGTCACGGCCTCATCTCTGACTTGGAACTAACTGGTGTGATCAAACCTTACAGGTGGTGGTGGCTGAGAACTTTGATGAAATTGTTAATGCACAAGACAAAGATGTCCTGATAGAGTTCTATGCACCGTGGTGTGGCCACTGCAAGAATCTGGAGCCCAAATACAAAGAATTGGGAGAGAAGGTAAGTCTGAGACTCTTGCAAATGTGAACTAGAATTTTGCAGCACTAAATGATCCTGCAGGTTGTTTCTAGCCTCTGTGATAATAGGCCATAATTGTGCCTTCCTGAGGACTACAAATTTTGGTCTCTCTGGGGACTGCAGATATCTCACAGCAGGATCTGTGGTAGCAACATTCTATGGACGGGAATATTCCCTGATTCAGTGACTGGCCTCAACTGCCCAAGTTTCTTTTTGGGTCTTTTCCCTCTGCATGATGATAGTCTCCCATGTGGTGAGGGTTGGTGAAGTGGCATTCCCTGTGCACTGTCCCCTGACACCACTATCCTAGATCATGCTGACTGCTGGGTTCCTGTATTTTGGAATTGGTTACTGATGAGTTCTTTCTACGCACAGCTCAGCAAAGATCCCAATATCATCATTGCCAAAATGGACGCTACAGCCAATGATGTGCCTTCTCCCTATGAAGTCCGAGGGTAGGTCTAACTGCTGAGACAGCACGTCAGTGCGTGAGTCCATCTCTGTCTGACCTCAGCCACAACACTGAAGAGTTGAAAGAGCCTCACGGGGAAAGGTGTGGGGGTTGCTAGACAATAGCTAGGTGACTGCTGGGCAATGGCTTGATGTGGAGAAATTAAGAGTGAAAACAGAATACACTGATTCGCCTGGATTCTCCAGGATTCTGGTGTCCTGGCTCTGCCTGAAGGTCTGCCCTGCTGCTTTGGAATCTGCTGTGATTCTGTTCCTGGCAGTGGGAAAACGAATCTGGACTCGCTGTTCCAAAAGCAGTTCAGGTAGCAAACTTGAATCTGTGAGCTCAGCCAGATCTGTGGATGTGGCCCGGCTCTTGGAGGCCACACCTGGTGCCTCAGAGCCACTGAAGCTGTGCCATGTTAAACCAGGGCAGTGTGGGGTGTGAGTCCCTTCAGTTGGGGCTGGTCTGATAGAAATCAGAGCATGTCAGGAGCTCATGTTTCTTCTCTCTCTCCAGTTTCCCCACCATCTATTTTGCTCCAGCTGGCAAGAAGCAGAGTCCAAAGAAGTATGAGGTGAGTATTTTGCTGTTCTTGATGCTTTGTAAAGAAGTGAAGAGCATCCAGGTGTTCAAATTACACTCAAGCCTTTTTAGAGTTGTGGGTGGCACTGTGTCCTGTTACCCTGGGAACACACCTGATGGTATCTGCTGAGAGTGTTGTACTTTGTGCTGCAGGCCCTGGGGAGAACTCTGTTTGCAGTCACCTGGGTGTCCTGTCTGGCACCTAAACCCCCCCTCTCAGGGGAGGGGAAGCCCGTGGTGGGTACAGGTCCTCCTTGACTGTTTGCTTTCTGCAGGGGGGCAGAGAAGTGAGTGACTTCATCAGCTACCTGAAGCGGGAGGCAACCAACACTCCCGTGCTGCAGGAGGAAGAGAAATCCAAGAAATCCAAAAAGAAGGTGAAGGAGGATTTGTAAAGTACCTACTTGCCACCTTGTCCGGATGAGCTCTGTGTGAATTGGGGAAGCACTGGTCAGACTGGGGCCAGTTCTGGGCTGTGGAGAGCCAGTGGCCATGCGGGCCAAGGGGCCCCAGCTGCTGTATCTAGTAATGTTTAATTTTCTGCCGTCTCTTAGCTGCACTGTTGTGGGGCTCCCCAGGCTGGTTTGTTTTATGGTTTGGGAGGGGGTGGGGGTACAGTTATTTTCTAATTTTTTTTGTACATTTGGAGAAGTGGAACAATAAAATGACCCCCTTAAGACCAAGTGTCTCTGTCCTGGGGCAACCCATTAGACCTAACAATGGGATCCTGCTCTTCACAGGCAGCCGCTTCCTGCTGCAAGTTGCTCCCTGGAGTGAGCCCTCCTAGCCACTGAGTTCAGCCTTTAGCCCATTCTCCTCTTTCCTCAGCTGCCAAAGCCCCTCCAGAATGTAGCAGCAACAGCTGTCCCAATGTGTTGGGCTTTGGGTGCTGCATTTATGCACGTTTTGGACTGGGGGACTGTGGTCACAAGTGCCTTTGCTGTGTGCTGCCCTAGCGAGTTCAGAGGTACATGATGCTCACTCTGACTGTTGGATGAGAGCAGTGCAGGCAAGTGGAGCAGGCTGGCAATGGCCTCACTCAGCAGCAGCAATAAATCAGCTTTGAAGCAGGTGCAGGAGTAGTCAGGTGTAGGGGAGGAGTGTTACTGCCTACAGCCTCTACCCAAACACAGGTAGGGCCAGGGCCAAGGGTGTTTGTCATAGACTGGTGCTTGGCTGTGGTGAGGGCAGGTAAGACCAGTTAATTATTCCTTCTCGTGCTAAGAAACAGGCTGGTAGCTGTGGGTTTCTCTTCAGGAGGGGGAGGAGTAGACCATGTGGTGTGGGCTGTGAGTGACCATCTGAGGGTGTTCTGCTTTCCTTTGGGAAGGGCAGGAAAGAGATGGGCTGACCAGCTAGGAGCTGTTTCCCTGGTTCTGGGTTCCTGGACTACATGCAAGTTGAAGTGAAGGTCAGCACACTCAAAGTATTGCTGTGTGGCAGCAGTACCACGGCAAGAGCCAGAGCTTGCTTTCTCTGTGGATTCCTCTCCCACAACTCAAAGCCTGGGTATGTTATGTTTTGCTACTGGAATTCTCGCTCTGCACCAAGGCTTAGGGTGTACTTTGACTACAGTAGTTGTGCAGTACAACAATTTCTTTCCCAGCTCCATTAGTATCTCAAACCACATCCACCTTCTGTGCTCTGCTGCTATGGCAGGTGCTCTGTCCTCTAATGCATGCGGGCATCAAGGCACCTTTGCAGGAGCATGGGATGTCCAGTGGTCCCTGCACAGACTGGCAGGAGCCCTGCACCTAGCTGTGGGCTCCCAGCACAGCTGCAAGAAAAAGGAACACAACAAGCTCCACTGACAGCTGACAATTACCCATGTAACACCAAACAGGAGTGCTGCTTCCTTGGTGAGCAGGGCAGTGCCCTCCATCAAGCCAAGGAGATCCAGGTAAGAGGTTGTGATCCTGGCTTTGCTCCCTGGTCTGTGACTGTTGATGTGGCAGCTGGGGCACTGAACACAGGTAAAACTCTTCAGCATGTTTGGCCCAGAGCATCATTGCTGGTGCTCAGAGCAGCCTGGGTGAAGTTAGCACAGGCCTGGGGAAGCTTTCTGGCAGGAGGGACAGAGGATGAGGAAAGGCTGTGCTGGTGGCTGCCCAGATGTCCCTTACTGTGCTGCTACACTGAAGGTACTGAGCTTCAATTGAGGAGAAACAGCCTTCTGAGGAAGGATTTGTAGATTTGTTGCCTGGAATACTTGGCAAACAGGATGGCTACAGACCTCGCTTTTAGTGAGACCTGCGTGGGAGAGCTGGTCCCATGTAAGAGGGAAGCCACCACTCAAAGTAACACATTCCCCCAAGCTGGCTCAGGCCTTAGCAAAAGATCTCCAGATGCTTGGTTCTGCCTCTCCCCCTGCAGCCATAGCCTTGCACGGAGCAGGGAAGGAGCTGGCCCCAGGTGCTTCAGGGCAACTGGAGCAGCCGGCACTGCTTCAGAGATGGGTCTGGGTGAGCAAGGAAAAAACTGCAGCAGCAGTTTGCCTAGGAGGTCCTGCTTCTTTCGAACTGCAGAATCAAGCTGTTGATGTGAGAGAGCTTTGGATGGAGATATTCACAGTGATTCTTCTCCTGCTGCTAGCTACAATAAATCTGGAGGGGAAAAGAAAAATGTATGGATTGTCTCCAGGAAGAAACCTGGAGCTGCCCTGCAACTAGCCTCACCTTGAGGTGGTAGTACTGGTGCACAACTGTAGCTTCAAGTGCCTGAAACCAAAAGCCTGGGTGGGCAAGACCAGAGCTCAGCTCTATGCTATCGTGCCCAGGTCTGCTGCTTGCGTTGCATTCCTCTGTTCCTTGCATCAGCCTCTTCCTTTTGGCTCCCAGTTGCATCACTCTCCAGTTCCTGAGAGCATGCAGGTCCTGGTACTCAGGGCAGTACTGCCTGCCTCACCTGGGAGACACCTGTTCTCCCTGGGCCTGTAAAACCCATGTGGCAGAACAGGGCCCATGTTCCTGCCAAGACCTGAGGTCTGAGGGGCAGTGAGCAGGCAGGGCTGTGCCATGGCTGTGCCCAGACCGAGCTTGCAGCTGTGGGCAAGGAGGCAGGAGCTCATCTCAGCCCCTCAGGGCTGTGAGGCTAGGCCAAATTACACTAACCTACAGGGAGCCTTGTGGCAACAGATGCCAAGCTCTCCTACTGCAAGTAGTATGGGATTTCTGCTAGGAAAAGCTGCGTGCCTGGAACCTGGTATCTGGCAAGGAGCAGATCATCATGTGGGTAAAAGCTCTCTGGAGCCCCTCTCTTCCACCTCGGATAGGACTGAGTTCAGTGGAAAGCCCCTTCTCCAAAGCCAAGCTTGCAGTTTCACAGCTCTGGTGGACATAGATCCCAAGGGCCTTCCGGGGAGCCTCTGGGGATGGGATACAGAGCACAGGGGCTGCCCTGCTCAGCCACACAACTGTGGTAGAGATGGACTGAGGCCACGAGACTGTGGGCTTCATCCACGTTTCCACTGTCCATATGTTTGCCCCGGCCTCCTGGCCAAAGCCTCTCTGCTTGCCAGGAGTCCTGTTTTGGGACACTCATCTCCTCCCAGGGCCCCCTAGGGGCTGTTCTGGCCTCTGCTGCAAGAACTGTACACCCCATGCTGTACACCCCGTGCTGTGTTGCCAGCTGCTTGCCCTGGGACAGCCCCTCACCTCTACAGCCGGAGAGGTGCTGCTCCAGGCATATGTCTCTCTCCTCCCAGCCATTACCTGCCTCCTCCTCGAACCTCTGGGCTCTCCAGCTCCCCAGCATGGCTGCTTGGGAGACAGAGGCCCAGCTCATACCTGGCCCCGTGCCCCCGGGTGCTGCATGCTGAGCTTGTGTGGGCAGCCCTGGTGCCACTCCAGTGAATCAGGTCCGGGACATCTTGTTGGCTCTCACATCTGAGAAATATAGCACTGCCAGGCTCTTCTGAAAGACAAACTCGCTCTGCACCAGTCTGTCCCAGGCTCCCAAGGCAGAACCCAGTGCAGCAGGCTTCCCTACCAGCTCCAGCCAGGGCAGCCCAGCACGGGCTGCCCCGCCCCTTGTTTTGCGTCAGTGCTTAGATGTGCCCTGTCCTTAGAGCTGCACCCCACCCACTGCTGCATCATGCTCTGGGATGGCCAGGGGCAGAGTCCGGAGCCAGCGAGGGTGTGGGATGGGGGGATTTGCTGGAAAGGAGACACACAGAGGGAGAAACCGGATGCCTTTGGGAAGCAGCTACACTGAACGAGGCTCTCTCTATACACAGCTCCAGGGCTCCTACTCTTCCCAGGAGCTCTTCTTATCCCCGGAGGGTTTGTGCTGGTGGCCTGAGGTGAACCGTGCTCCCGAGACTGCTGCGGAGGCACCAGGGAGGACGGGACCAAGGGTCTGCGGTCCGGGCTCCTGGGGTGTGAGAGACAGCAGAGACCAGAAACCAAAGCTGAGGGAACGTCCCCAAGCACCGCGTACCCGGGTAGCAGAGGGTGGGGTCCAATCCTGCCCCAAAGGCGCTGAGCACCCGGGCGTGAATCCATCATGCCCATGACCAGACTCCAGCAGCACCTGAGCCCTCCCAGGTCCCACTGCTCTCCCTGTTACTTGTCTCAGGGCTCCGCTGTACCTACCCTGCTGCAGGGCAGCCTGTCGCTACTCCTGGGCCTCCTCCCCGGTCAGTCCTCCCGCACCCCACTGGAGCTGCCCGCCGGTATCCCCTCCCGCCTCCGCGAGGGCTCATGCTGGCCGGTGGGAGTTGTCACAGGGGCAGCGAGTCTCTGCCCGACCGTGCCCCACGGCTCCACTGATGAGCGCAGCGCTGGGTGACCCCAGGCTCACCAGGGCGCTGTCAGCCGCGCGCACGCGAAGCTGTCCCCAGCTTCGTCCCAGCTGCAGCGGGAGCGGGCCAAAGTGAAGAGCTGCGGGCGGAGGCCGGGCTCTCTCAGCACCGTCAGGCACTGCCGATGGGACGGGTCTCAGAGTCATGGTGCCCCCCAGCGCCCCCCTTCCCCAGGGCGCAGCGGAACCAGCTCGCAAGGCCGCCCGCCACGGCTTGCTCCCACTGGCGGGAGCACCGACGGCACTGGCCCGCGGGAACCAGGGCGTTCCTCCGATTTCCCCGGTCCCCTAACGCATTCACCCCCGCCCTGGCTTCCTCGGCCGCCCCTTCGATCCCCCAACCCCTGGTCGCCCAGGGAACCCTGATCCCCTCGGTTCCCTCTGGCCCCCCCGACGCCGGGGCTGTCCTGGGCCCTGCGGTTCCCTCATTCACTCTCCAGCTGCCTTGGAAGGCGATCATGAGCCTCGGTGCCCCCTGCAACAACAGCGGGCCCGGGCGAGTCCTGCCGGTGCCCGACTCCCCTCCGCCAGGCCTGGTCCCCCTGCCACAGCCTGCAGCCCTGCNCTGCCCCAGCCTGCAGCCCTGCACCGCCCGCGCCGCCGAGAGCCGCAAGTGCAGAAGGCTGAGCCAGAGACCCGGCCCGCAGCCTCGGTACCGGAGACGCCCGGCCACGGCATTGCCCGGAACGCGCGACGGCGGCGGGCGGGCGGGCGGTCCCGGGGGGCAGCAGCGGGCG
>VZTF01004366.1:247152-258832 GCA_013397755.1 Cnemophilus loriae
GAGGACCCGGCCAGTCCCCGCTACGGCCTGGCTCGTCCGACCATCCGTGTGGTAGCGGTGGGAGCCATATCGGAGTCACTGTCCCGGTTTACCGCCAGCGGGCACTCGCGGGCANGGTTCTGGCGGCGCGCGCCGCTCGCTGGCTCCGCCGGCGGCGCACGTGACCGGAAGCGGGCCGCGGCGGCGGCGGCGGGATGGCGGCCGAGGGCGATGTGGAGCTGGAGCTGGAGACGGAGCCGAACGGCTCCGGCGGCGGCAGCGATGGGGCGGGCGGTCGCGCGGCCGAGAAGCCGCGGAAGCACGATAGCGGCGCGGCGGACCTGGAGCGCGTCACGGACTACGCGGAAGAGAAGGAGATCCAGAGCTCCAACCTGGAGACGGTGCGGCGGCGGGACGGGACCGGGCCAGGGTGGGAGGCCGGGAGCTGCCTGCAGCGGGGCCGAGCCGGGCGCTGACCACTGCGCCTGCACGCCCGTCCCGGTGCCGGTGCCCATGCCGCCGGCGTGGCGCTGACCCGCCCGGTGCCTCGCAGCGGGGTGACCGCGCTCGTTCCGGCAGGCTATGTCGGTGATCGGAGACCGGAGGTCCCGGGAGCAGAAAGCCAAGCAAGAGAGGTAACCGTCCGCGCTCGCTCCGGGGTGGTGCCTGTCTTGCAGCTTGTCACCACTCGGGACACGGCCCAGGCATCCGCTTTCCGGTCTAACATCCCGGCCCTTCCCCGGCCCCCTCCCACCATACGTCCCACACTGCTGCGAGGGGTCGCTCCTGCCCGCCGCACGGCCGGGGGAGCACCGGGGCAGTGGCCAGCGGGGGCTGTTGGTCACCGGAGGTTTGTCCGTCTCTTGTCGTAGGGAGAAAGAACTGGCAAAAGTGACCATCAAGAAGGAGGATCTAGAGCTGATTGTGAGTAGGGGCGGGACCCCACGCAGGCTGTGACGCGTCCCAAATCTTGGGTACAAAACTGCACCCACGGAGGAGGCCGGTGCATGCCTGCCCTGAGGCCGGTCCGGTGTCCCCATGGGTGGGTGTCCCCCCCTGCCCCCCGCCCGGCCCGTGGGGTCCTGCGGCTGCTTTATGGGGCTGTGGCTGTTTTTCTGCAGATGACAGAGATGGAAATATCCCGGGCCGCAGCAGAGCGCAGCCTGCGCGAGCACATGGGCAACGTGGTGGAGGCTCTTATCACCCTCACCAACTGAGCTGGGTGGCCACGGGCTGCCAGGCATGGGCTTCCTGCCATACTAATAAAGGCACTGGTGGGACTGGGCTGTCTTTGTGGTCTACGCAGCGCTGAGCACATACCCCTGGTCCGGAGTGTGTCGTACCCACAAGTGGGGCCCAGCCATCTGGCATTGTGTTCGTGGTGCCAGCTGGGCACCTCTGTGACTGGAGCAGGACAAAGTGACCTGCCCGAGCACTGAGACATGCTGCTCTCCCCTCTTTTAATTTCTGCCCCCAGGGCAGCACAGGCTGGACAGGCCCAGGCACAGGCCTGAGGCAGTAATGACAGCTGCTCATGCTTGCCCTGCCCAGGCTGGTGCCTCCTGTGCTGCCCCAGATCACCATGGCTCACAAGGAAGACGCAGAACAGGATGGCCACGCCTGTAAGAAGAATGGGGCCAGAGTGTGTAAGAAAATCAAATCTTTAATCAAACCCTCCCCCCCCACACAGGTAGAAAAGCCAAGCCCCTGCAGGACCATGGTGAGATCGGGTCACTGCTGACCACCCCAAAAAAGGACCCAGACTAACACAAGGGACAGTACAAGCAAGGGGTTGTAGACCAGATGGGTGCAGAAGTCCTGTCATTCCTTCAGAAGTGGATGTACTGGAGCCGGGGTGCTGCTGCAATGTGCCAGGCACTGCCAAGGCTCCAGGATGGCTGTTGCTGGGACAGAGTGTGGCCACCAGCCTGGCCAGCACCGCAGGCCATCATCCTCCACAGTGCATGGGCAAGGAGCCCATTGGGTCTGCTCAGCACGGGGAGTGGGACACCGCATCAGGGTAGGCATGGTACAGGCAGGGGAAGGGCTTGCCACCACACGAGTCCTGGAACATGTCCCTTCTGGCCCCCGCCCAGGCGCCCTCCTGCCAGTGTCAGCCACACCAGACCCTCCTGCCCATGCCCTTAGGTTGTTTTTCGTTTCTTGGCTGAGGGTCTTTCAAAGACGTCCCGCACACCCGCTGCCTTCTGCTTAAAGAACTTGGTGTTCTGCGCGCTCTCCTGGCCCCAGGCAGAGTCAAAGGAGGTGGTGTCCTGGTCCACCAAGTGTGTGTACTTTGTCCGCCCCGAGCGCCCAAAGTTCTTGACCTGGGGAGCAGAAGAACTTGTGAGGAGCTGTTCAGGGGGGAGGTAGGACCTGCTGCTCCCCCCTGCCCAGAACTCCCACCCCTCGGCATATGGGCTGGGCACCCTCCGCCAGCACACCCACCTGCATAACTTTGGGCAGGATGGTCTTGTTGAAGTGGTCCTCAAGGGTTGGAGCACTGAAGTCCCTCTTGTACACTTCCTCATCCTCATCCTGCAGGAGGACACACCTGCTCAGCCTAAAAGGTTCCAGCAAGTCTTGGCAGCAGTGGGGGAAAGCTGCCTGAAAGTCATATTGCTGCTCTGCCAGGGCTGCCACAGTACTTGCAGCCCTATTAACTTCTGCTGGACTGGGGGATGTGAGTGTTGTTCCACAGGCTGCTTCTCCAGTGGCCCATGCAGAGCTGACTTGGTTCTGGCTGGGTCTGTCAGCCCAAACAGTAGTGCAGGGACAGCTCTGCAGCTTCAGCTCCATTTC
Source organism: Cnemophilus loriae (assembly GCA_013397755.1). Classification (NCBI taxonomy): domain Eukaryota; kingdom Metazoa; phylum Chordata; class Aves; order Passeriformes; family Corvidae; genus Cnemophilus; species Cnemophilus loriae. Next base: position 249,934 of record VZTF01004366.1, read on the forward strand.
AACTGGGAACCCCCAACCTGACATGCTCTGATGAGGTCACTCTGGGTCAGCTTCAGCCCCATGCTGCCTCTCAAGGTTGGCTCCTGTCCCAGGGCATCCCCAGCCCCAGGGCACCTTGGGAGAGGGGAGGCTACCCACAAGGAAAAGGTGGCCCTGGGTCTCACACCTGCAGCCAGTGCAGCCATGGCTGGCCCTCAGCACACTCACCATGAAGAAGGCACCACGGTGGTAGTATTTCTGCAGGAATTTGTATTTGCCCTTTACTGCCTTGTTGGTGATGACTTTGCCATTGGCCCGGAGCTCAGCCCGGCGCTCCTCTTCTGTCAGGTTCCGCATACGCTCGATCTCTGCCTTCTCCTTCTCCATGCTGGATGAGAGAGAAGCCCCTGAGACCCTATGTCCCCACAGCACCTCCTGGGAGAGAGGCTGTCACCAGCTACCGCCTGAGAGTTTACACACTTACTGCTGGGGAGCAAAGGCACCCCAAGGGCGGGCAGGAGGGTCTCTGGGCAGTCAGTCCAGCTGGGACCCTGCTGCCAAAGGGCAGCCTGAGGAAAAGGTGCTTCAACTGCCTGTGGGCTCTCAGCCTCCTGTCTACCAGACAATACTTACGCTTCTCGTTCTTCGCGGTCTCGTTTGATACGCTTCAGCTCACGGACTTTCCAGGCCTCGTACTCCTCCTCATCGTTCTCATCATCTGTATCGAGTGCATCCAGTGCTGCCAGTGAGCGCTTGTTCTCCTCCAGCTCCTTCTTTGCTTCCTCTTCTACAATCTGGAGTGAGGTCCAAGCTAAGCTCGCTGCAGTGACTGCCCCCTCTGGCCTCCAGCCCACCCCTCCGCACCTTAAGCGTGTACTTGCGCCTCTCCTCTGCCATCCTCTTTGCCTCCTGCTCCAGCTCCTTCTGCTTCAGGGCTTCTGCTTCTCTCTCCTGAACTGTGATCCGGTCCTTCCTGAGAGCAGGGCCACAACAGCCTTCAGCCCTCCCATGTGCCAGTGCAGCCGGCTCCCACACCGCAGCTGCTTTCAGCCTTTGCCCTCTCCAAGGACAGGTCAAGTCCCGGGGCTGTCCCCTTTCCGGGGACTACCACGTCCGTTTGTCACCATATGGCCCTTGCCCAAGGGCTTTGGTCAGACTCCACAGCCTGATCCCACAGCAACCCAATGCAACTGATTAGCAGCTCTGGGTACAGGGATTGCCCCTTGCTCCCTAGCTGTGCCCTGCCAGGCTGTGACCATCCCACCCCACCCCAAGGAGGTGAATGGCTTCCTCACACTGAGAAGAGACCATGGTAGCAGGGTCTGCTCGGCCTCCAGCTTCTGACTACCAGAACCAGGGCCAGCCCACGCACTTCCATCACCTACTTGCGGATAAAAACCGGTTTGAGACGTGGCTCCATTTCATCTTCGCTGTCCGTGTACTCCTCATACTCGGACTCCGACTCAGACTCTTCTCCAGACCGACCTTCATCTTCCAATTCCATCACTTCCATCTCCTCAGTTTTCCTCTCCTGTGCTCGCTGACGCATCATCCCGCGCCGACGCTCAATCTCCTAATGGGGACAAGCACAGAGCAGTCAGAGGCCAGCCCTGCTACCATTTCTCTCTCTCCAGTCAAACATGTGATGTCTGGAGTGTTGGCTTTGAGAAGATACACCTGCCTCTCTGGACATGGCGTGGTCTCCCCCAGTGTCCTGTCCCATGCCACAGGATGGTATGCCACCAGTTAAGTCATGGCTAGGTGTGACACTTGTCCAGATACACCAGACAGCCCACATTTCCATGCAAAGGGCAGTTCCAGCCTGTGCCCTTCCACCTTTCTTAGGCCCATTATCTGGCTCTGCAAACGCACCTCATCATCGATCTCTTCCTCTTCCTCTTCACTGGTGTCCTCCCGTTCCAGACGCCAAGCTTCTCCCCCCTCCACTTCTGAATCACTTTCTCCAACCACTTCAGGTTCCACGATTTTGCGGTGTCTTGCCAGCCTGCAAGAGACCCCAGTTAACTCACAGCACTTGGAACGTAAGGAGTCTGCAGGAAAGTGACTGTTCACAAATCATTTCTTGCAAGGCTGTGGTGAGCGCTGGGACTGCCAAACATGGCCAGAACTGATACATTCTCTCCCAGAAGGCTGCAGTGGCTGGGCACTGGCAGCTCTTCCCTGTCCATGCTTGAAGGAAAAATGGAGTTCCCAATGAGAAGACTCCTTGTTACTGGAAACAAAACCAACAGCAGCTCCATGGGAGGCAAACAGCACTCAGTGCACCCTGCCCAGAGTATATTTCATGAGACACCATCCTTCCTCACTACCCTGAGCCTCAGCACGCTGCACTAATTTCTATTTTGGAGCCTGTTGTTGCTGCCATCCACCCAAACGCACCTGGACATGGGCTGTGCCTGGCTGGCTCCTGGTTGGAAAGCAGCCCAAGGCACAGCGCAGTGTGGATATGAGAAGTCACAGATCCTCCTGCGCTGCCCGGACAGTGCTCCCAGCTCCTGCCCTGTGCAGTTTCTCCCTGTAGCATAGCAGAGCAGAGTCCCAGCCCCCCCAGCCCCCGACAGGCAAAGGGGGCTCAGCTCTTGCCTGACCCAGGACTCACCGCTCCTCCACGTCCTCGGCGATGCGGTTCTGGAGGCGCCGGAGCCGCGGGTCGTTGGCCAGTTCCTCCTCCTGTTCCTCGGGCTCGATCTCTTGCTCCTTCGCCTTCTTGATGAACTGGAACTCCTCGTCCTCCTCCTCCGAGGACTCCATGGGTGCGTAGTCGGGCCGCTTGCCCGACACATACCGCTTCACCTTCACCTTCTCCATGGACAGCTCGCCTGCGGGCGCAAGGCCGTCACCGGGGGTCTCGGCCCTGCGCTCCCGCCGCCCCGGTCCCAGCCCCGGCCCTGCGCCCATCCGGCCACCCCGCTGAGCCCTGGCCCCCCAGCTCACCCTTCTCGTTGCGGACGGGCACGGCGCCCGCCGTGGACTGGATCGGCGGCTGCTTCATGAGGGCGCTGGGGACCGACATGGTGGCGGCGGGCGGAGGCCGGGCCGGGCCGGGCCGGGCCAAGCCGAACGGTGCCGCTGACAACGCCGCCTCGAGCGCCCACCCGGAACCGGAACCTCTGTCGCGTCCGCCGGGACCGTGCCGGGGCCGGAAGTGACGTTGGTCCCGGGGTCACTGCCGAGAGGAGGGGGATTGGGGCCCGGACTCTGCTCCCGTGCCTGCATTTCGGCCCGGCCCGGGCTGCGCCGGCCCCTGGGGCTGGGTGGCAAGGGGAGTCTCCGGTCGTTTCGGCATCCGCCTTCGGCCGGGAGAGGTTCCGTTCCCTCCCGCACGCTGCGTGTTTCCCCCCCAAGGGGCGTCAGGGCGAGGCACCGGCCGAGCGGCCATCGGACGGCGCGGGCACCGGACAGCGCCCGATAGGGCTCTGCTGCTCGCCCGGGGCGCGACTCGCCTCGCGCCTCCTGCCGTGTCTGAACGGCGCTGGGACTTGCTGCCGTCCACCCTCTCGGGCAGGGAGTGTTCCGTGCGGGGCTGGATCTGAGCCGGCCACTGCTGGAACACCGAGGGCTCAGGGTCACCCGTAACTCGCTGAGCTGTGCGAAACGTCCTGCGTCTGGCAAATTCCTGTGCCGAATTCCTCCGGCACAGCGTGAGAAAACTGCTGCTCGCTTGGTGCGCAGTGGGGCTGGTGGGTCTGTGCTGTGCCCTCTGCCAGCGCGGCTGCTCGGGGCAGAGCGGGGGCTCGGTGGCCGTGGCTGCTGCTAAAGCTGTGCAGTTCCTCCCTGCAGCGCGGCAGAGCAGGCCGTCCCTCTTTGCTCCCGACAGCCGGAGGCAGCCCTGGCCCCAGTTCTCCTGCTCTGCCCGCTGCTAGCCAGCGCCACCAAGCCGCAGTACTGCTGCCTGGCTCCCCGCCTCCCGGGCAGCAAGGATAAGTAGCTCCTGCGCAGCCGCGTGTCCCCCGCAGCCCTCGGCCTGGCCGGTGCCAGGAGACGTGGCTGTTGCCGGTGAGGCAGGACCCTCCGCCGTGCTGCGGGGCAAGGCTGGGGGAGCTCCTGAGAATCCCGGTGGCATGGGTGTGGTAAAGTGTCTGTGGGGAAAGGCTGGTGTCACGGCTGCTTCGTAGGGAGTTTTCCGTAAGCAGCCGGGTGCTGCCTGTGTCAGCATGTCTCAGCTTCCGAGGGGTGCGAGGTTTCATAGTGTCGGAGCAAGTGGCTGGTGCGGGATGTCCCTGTGCGCTCATCCTGCCGCAGAAGATAATCGTTTCTCTTAAGTTGGGTAAAACTGCGTCACAGGCCACTACAGCCACATCTGCCACCTTCTGCCGGCTTCTACGAAGAAAGGAAGAGGTTTTATCTTCCATGAAATCTGCTTGCTGGCAAGAAAATTTAGGAAGCAGAGGGGCAGGGCCATGCTTTAACAGTGCACTGGCAGTAGCAGAGTGGGTGCTCTTGTGCTTTGTGTGGCAGAGGCCGTGTGGGGTGAGGCCAGCTCTGGCAGCTGGGAAAGCCCAATGCACATGTGCTGGTGGGTCAGCACCGGAGCACAATCCCTAAGGGAGTGCAGGGAAGTGTTTTTCTTTTGGTGTCCTTCGTCTGGGCTGGGAGATGTCCCTCTGGCAGCATCTCCTGCAGCCAGTCTAGGGGAGAGCAGACCCAGTTCTTGGCAGCAATACCGCCCTGGTCTGGTCCCAGAAGTGGCTGCAGAGCTCCCAAAGCCACCATGGAGGTTGGCTCTCTCCTGGGGGACTCTCCTTGGCCTACAGAGATGCCAGAGCTGGGCAGATCCAGTTGGGTGACTACGATCTGGCCAGGCTGCAGGCAGAGGTGGCTGCCCCAGGCATGTGGGCAGGTGGGCCCAGCCTCTTGCAACACCAGCTGGCTGTGCCTGGCATCCTGACTCAGTCCCTGCTCTATTTCTGGGGAAGGGTGTCCCTGCAGCGCCCTCCAGACAGACCCGTTTCTGCCACAGGCAGAAATGGGGGCTCTGTCCAGGGCTCTCCTGCTTCAGTGTGTCCCTGCATGGGACAGGGTTTGCAGGGCTCCCTTGATGTCCTGAAGCTCGTGGTTTGCCTGAGCAACTGAGGCATTGGTGCCTTTATAATGCTACAGCACCTACAGCCTCCGCCAGGAATGAGCAAGAGTGGATCTGTGTGCTTGTTGGTGTGCTTCTGGCCTTTGCACCCAGATGACAACCAAAGCAGCCACTCTGTGTTTATGTTGTTAATGTGGAGGGTTGTCACAGTGTGTTCCCACCTGGTGAGTCCTGTGCCACGTGGCAAAGAGTAGTTAGCTTTAACAGGGCTTGGAGGAACAGTTGGCCACAGTAGCTAAGGGGAAGCTTGGGGATTGCACACAAAGCAGATACTGTCTCATTCAGGTGAAGCAAAACTAAAGACCTGGGCAAACAGGGAAATGCCTTCAAGCCTGGCTCAGTTCTGTGGCTGCAGGTGCTGGAGGCCATGGCAGGAAGACACCCTTCACTGTGAAGTCTCTTTGCCCCGTGTTTCCTTTCCCCAGTGCAGTGGCTGCTGACATCTTGGCTCTGCAGGACTTGGCAATTGGCAGCTGGGCTGCAGCAGGGTGGGAGGCACTTCGTGGGGCTGAGCCCCCCATTCCTGGGGTGGTGTGAGGCCATGGAAGGCTGGCAGCTGCACCATGAGTGATCCTGGAGCATGGGCCAGTCTGCCTCTCAGTGCTGTGCCAGCCGCACCTGCTGGTCTTTGGGCTGGGTTTGTGTGTCCGTGCCTGTGAGCACCCCCTCCCCGGCCCACCAAAGCCCATGGGCACACGGCATTCCTACTGCTGGGCTGCAGGTGGGCTCCCAACCTGGTGTTCCCTGCCTGTGTGTGCTTGTGTTCCTGTGTGTGTCACTTGTGTGGAACGCCCCAAGTGCCACAGGCACCTTATGGACTTGGGCTGGGCAAGGATATCCCTGCACCTGTACAGCAGGTGATGACAGGGTGCTGTCACAAGACAGGTGATGGAAGGGCACATCCTGCAGCCCAGAGCAGGGGCAGAGCCAGACTAGGCTGTGGATCGATACCTTGGCAGCATTACGACTGCTGCTGACAAAGCCTAAGGCAGATAGTTACAGAACCCACCTTGAGCAGCTGCTGTTTGAGTCTGCAGCTGTACTGCAGGACAAGGTCAGAGTGTTTGGGCTGGGTGCCCGAGTCCCTGCATGTGGCTATAGTGAGATGTTGTGTCTGGGAGCCAGAGATGAACAGAGCTGCTGGAGCCAGCAGGACCCTGTGGAGCACAGATCCTGCCTGGGCCACGGCAGTCCCAGCTCCCTGGGCACCAAAGGGCCTGCTGGTAGTATCCAGTGTGGAGTGGAGGAAATGGACTGGTGAGACTCCAGGGAAAGGGACTGCAGCCTTAGCTTCGAGAGAGTGTGAGGATGTGTGCAGGGAGAGAGCTGGACAGCACAGCAGAGGGCCTGTGGGCTCACCTCTGCTGGCATGGGGGGGAGAGCAGGCTGCTCTGTGCTGGGTAAACCTTCAGGTACTGATTTGGTCCATTCAGATGTTGCTGCTTGTTATTTGGTTTTCTCTGCTGGTTTCTCTGTGTGGGCTCTCTGCCCTTTCTCTGCTGTTGCCCACTCACTGGCTGCTTTCACCCACAATCCTGCAGGTCCCCCAGGCTGGGGTGCCTGCAGGCAGGGGTGCAGCCCCGTGCTGCTCTGCCTCCCAGGGAGCTTGGGCAGATGGGCAGTTGTATCATTGTTGGGCTTGTGCAATCTCTGCAACCTGAAAGCTAAAAATGGACCTGATTTTTCCATGAAAGCGGGTTTCTATTGATTGTGTGCGCAGCCAAGCCACACCACGGAGTGTGCCCAATGAAGGGGAGTGTGGGGGCCTCTCTCCCAGCCCCAGTGAGCAGTTTGGCCCCTGTGGCTGCAGTGGGAACCCCAGGGGATCCCGGCAGGGCAGACCCTGCAGGACGGGACAGTATGGCTGGCTGGCAGTAGTGCTGCCAGCTTGCTGGGCACTGCCACACGGAGCAGCTGCTCCTGCTGTCTCCTGGGCTGTGCTGGTGCCTCTGAGCCATGGTCCCCAAGTCTGAGAGGAGGGTTTGTGATCCTGGCAGATGTGTGGCAGTAGCTGTTTCACCCCCTTGCTGCATCGTGGCTGGGGGCAGAGAGGGGTGCTCAGCAGCCCTGTGAGGTGAGTGGGGCACAGCAGCCACTCAGATCCATGCTGGTGGCCCCATTCTCTGCTCCTTCTGCAGCTGGGCCCCAGGGGCCTGCTGGGACAGCGGATCTCCTCCCCGTCCGTGGCGTTGTGCCACCTGCAGCCAGGTGCTGCCCGACCCAGGCGTTTTCTTTGGCAGGGCTGTGGGGTCAGCGCGGGTCCCAGGCCAGTGGCTTGCGTAAGAGCGCGGTACTTCCTGCCTGCCTGCCCCGCAGCAGCGCGATAAGCCCGTGCTGACAAGGGCTCTTTGTCAGCTCCTCTCAGCACCACATGTCACAGGGCCAGATGCAGCAGCTCCTCACCTGCCTAGGCATAGCTGCCAGCGCCCAAAGGAGGCATCCAGAGATGAGGAGCATGGGTGGGGCAGGCAGCCCTCCTCCCATCCTCCCTCCCACCTCCAGTCCGGACTCCAGCTCCGGACCTGCCCCTGTCCGTGTATCCTCCATATAACCCCATGGGGCGCAGCTGACTCCCTGTGCCCCCAAGGGCCGGCCTGGGCTTGCCAGCTGCAGAGGACTCCTGAGCATGCTGCAGTGACACTGGGGTGAGTGCTGCCTGTCTGGTAGGTGCCTTCTCTGCCCGGTGGGACTGTGGCCCTGAAGGTGGGCCTGGGGCACCACAGCCCCTGTGGCTGGTGGTCTCTAGTGCAGCTCTTGGGGCTGAATGCCAGGGTCGGCCCAGCCTGAATGCCTGTGGCCAGGGTGCTGCCCAGCAGAACTAACCCAGTTTAGCACAGCAACCTGCCCTGTGCTAGATTTTGTGGGCTGTTCTCAGCATCTCGGTTACCAAGGTGACTGTTTCCTGTGTGATTGCTAATGCTTCATGATCTCGATCATGGTATCCGAGTGACTTCCTTTTCTCTGTAAGGAGCACTAGGACCTGCTCCTGCCCGGGGCTGCCAGACCCGTCGCAGGTGTGGAGGATTCAGGTCAGTTTGGGTTCAGGTCACTTTGGGTTCTGCTGCATTTGTGTTGCTAGTGACAAGGTCCCATGCCCGCAGCGGGTTGTTCTTTACAAATTACTGACGCTGTGTTTCACCTCTCACCTTTTCTCTTTGGTGGAAGTCTCTCTCTTGAAACGAGGCTGATGGATTTTCCTTGTGTTGTTCCTTACCAGACAGTTTCTCTGTCAGGCTGCTGCACACCGACCTGGGGTTGCAGCCCCACGGTATGGACTTCATGGAAAGTGCGATTCCCGCAGCCTGGCTGGGGAACTCCCTGCTTCGGGGTCTGCCAGGGCTGGAACAGGCTAATCTGGCGGGGCTCATGTCCTGCCAGCCCCATGTCCTGCCAGCCCCATGTCCCAGCATAACGTACCGCTTGCTGCAGCAGGTGGGAGTCGGGGCATCTTCTGCGTGCCCTTCACTGCAGGCACCCTTACCAGCCTTGGTCAGTGCCGCGGGCCCAGGGCGGGGGTTCACGACTCTCACAGCGCAGATACGGGTTTCCTGCCTGGGCTGGCACAGGTACCCCTCGGGTGGCAAGGACAGCCCCAGGCTCGGCTGCAGGAGAGGCCGTGCAGAGCCCCGGGCCGTGCCCGGTACTGGCGACGAGGAACGGCCCCGATTCTGGCGGTGCCCCGGGCGGGCGGCGCGGAGGGGTTGCCGGGGATCCGTGCCGGACCCGGCGCTGCAGCACGGGACGGGAGGGGCGGGCGGCGGTGACGGCATCCGGCGGCGCCCGGCAGAGCGGCGGCCGGGCCGGGCCGTGCCGAGG
>VZTF01004366.1:259335-309067 GCA_013397755.1 Cnemophilus loriae
TCCGGGCTCTTCCCCGGCGGCCGGACTGTTCCCACGTGCGGCGGTCACCGCCGGAGCGGGACGGCTGCTGGCGCCCGGACCAGCGAGGTGGGGAAGCTGCCCGGCCCGGGGGCCCGGTATTGGCACCGATACTAGTAGACCGTGGCAGGTAGTGTTCCATTGTGCCGTGCTGTTCTGTGGGCCTTGGCAGTCTGGCACCCGGGGCTCCGGTACAGCCTCCGGCGAGTGCTCGCGGGTCTGGGTGCTTTGACGGGGCGGTCCGGCCTGGGTCTGGCCGAGGTGTGGTCGCTGATGAGAAGACCCCGTTGTGCCAGAGTCGCTGCACTCTCTGTGCCAGTAGCCTACGGCGGGGTCTCCGGCGGCTGCTAGGAGCTCTCTCCTCTGGCAGCGCCTCAGGCTGCCAGCTCGATGTGGCCGCTTCTGGACGGAGGGGGATGTAGCTTCTCTGGGCACTGCCGTCTCTCACCCTTCCAGCTGTCTCTGAAGCATGACCAGATATTCCAGGGTCCCTCTGGAGCTCCGGATGTGGAGCTCACCCTGGCACCATCATGTCATGGGCTCCCTTACACTGGGTGGGTCACTCCCTGCTCTTTCCCTACAAGCTTCTTGCGTTTGCCCTCCCACAAGGTGTGAGCTGTTCCTGGCCACCCCTGGGTTTATGCTGAAGGTGATGGTGTGCCCCTTTTCCTGGTCCTGATTTCCACCCGGTTGCGGAGATGAGTCACACCGGTGTCACCATATTGTGCTCCAGAGGAAGGGGAGAGCTGAGCTGCTGCTGGTGACAGGCAGCACAGTGCTTGCCATGGCTGCCAGGCGCTGCCTGGTCGATGGCTGTGGAGGTGTGAGCCTGGGGCTGTGCTAGCTGGAGATCAGGAGCTCTCCTTGACTTTCCTCCTTCCAGTCTCTCATTTTGCAGGGATTCCTTGCACAGCACCTGGGGACATCTCCTTTGGTCTCTCCTTGGGACTGGAGAGGCAGGCCTCCCATCCCGGTTGCTCCCAGCTCTGTACCTAGATAGTACCATCCCAGTTGGAGCAGGGGTAGTGGCAGCAGGAGGAACAGTGTCCCTTGCTTTGCCTCTCCCCTCCTTTGGTGCCCTCCTCTCCTGGTTGGTTCCCTGTGTTTATAAGCAAACATTGGGTAACAGGCAAGGTAAACAGTGTGTCCATGCAGGAGCAGACATGCGGGCACACCGCCAAGCCAGGCGGCTCCTTGGCTGTCCGTGTGCCGTGGTGGCAGCAGGTGCTGTGTGCCAGGGCCCCTTTGCCCAATGCCTGACCCACGTCTTGGCATGGTGCAGCCTGCCCTCCCTAGGTCTGAGGAAAGGTGCCCTGGGCCTGACCACTGTCTTGTTTCTCTGCAGATTGTGCTTCTGTCCTGGACGGTCTGTTGCTGTGCTTTTGTGGGCTTGGCCCCATGTGGGCTTGGGCTGAGCTGGGACCAGCAGGGCAGAGAGGCCGGTGTGCCTCGGGGTGCTGACACTGGGAGGCTGCTGGACCTGCTGCTCCTGGGACCCTCCTGCTGCCAGGATCCTCCTGCTCCTGGGACCCTCCTGCTCCCCAGCTCAAGGAACCCCGATACTCTGATGGATCTGAGGCCCTGCTCGCTGCTGTTGCTCTGGACTCTGGTGGTTGCCCTCACTCTCCTGGCCCAGGAGGTGCTGGCCCAGCATATTTACACCAACACCTGGGCTGTGCTCGTCCCTGCAGGACCCCAGGAGGCTGACAGGCTGGCCAGGAAGCATGGATTCCTTAACCTGGGCCCGGTAAGTCTCCTGCTTCCCTCTTCTTGTGGAACTAGTGTTCTCTGCCATGGTCTGGGCAGGCGCTGAGCTTAGTCCTGGAGCTGGCTTGGGGGCTGCTCTCTATGGCAGCAGGGCTACTATGTTTGTGCCTGTTTGCTGTGGCCTTCCAGCATCTGCTGCCTTGACTCGATGGTGGCAATTAACTGTATGGACCCAGGGCCTCCCCCTGTCACTGGGACCTTCTGGTGACGTGGCATGGCACAACATGGTGCAGCACACTGCCTGCTGGATGGAGAAGGAGGAAAAGCCCATCCTAGCGTGAAGGAACTGGACTGGGAGTGCTTTGTGATGATAGATGGGAAGGCTTCCAGATTCCACTGTTTCTCCCCACAGCAAGCTGCCCAGTGCAGCACAGCCTCAGTTCAGTGGGACAGCAGCAGCACCTCTGAGCTATCCCCAGAGAGGGTCTGACAGCAGCTGTGTATTCTTACCCCTAAACTGTCCTTGACAGAAGGTGTGTCAGCAGGTCCCCACCACACTCAGCTTTCCTTGCCATCAGCCAGGGACCAGGCAGTGTGCGTGGATGTGCTGGGAGTGAGCTGTCTCTCCGGGAAGGAAGTGCAGGGTGAAATCCCAGAGGAAATTGCACAACTGGTGGCTGCGGTGTCAGGACCTCGCTGTGAGCAGCTGCTGGGAGCAGTGGCAGTGGGAAGGTGGCTGCTGCAGGAGCCAGCAGGACCTTGTCCTGCCACCCAAAAGGAGCCCTGCATGGGCACTGGGTACTCAGGGCCCTCTGGGTCAAGGAGCCCCAAGCCCTCTGGGACTTGTCCCAGAGGAGGGAACTGTGGGGCTTGTGGTTAGGCAGCAGTGAGGGTGTCTGTGCTCTGGTGGACCATGGCATGGCTTTACACAGGTGCTGTGAGCATGGAAGTGGCTCAGAGCAGATCTCAGGGGAAAGAACTTGTCAGGCCAGGGCGGCTGCCATGCATAGGGCACTGGGAAAGTGGCCTGTCCCACCCGACTGGATCTCTGATGAGACCCCTCAGAGTGGGGATGGGGCTGAGGTGCCATCAGCCTGCTCCTGGCAGTGCTTCCCATCATGCTGTGGTTCCAGGTCCCAGGCCTGGCTGCCAGGGCCAAGGGGCACTGGTTCTGGGGCTTCATCTCCACAGTGCAGGGCCTCGTGCTTCAGCTGAGAGCCCAGGCCTGTCATGAGTTCCATCCCTGTGAACCCCAGAGGCTCTGTGCCAGCTCTGCCCTTGTCTTCTCCCCACACTGTGGTTCTGTGGCTGGAGGCTGGCACCTCTTCCCGGCTTTCCATCCCTTTGCAGCAGTGAGCCTGCCCTTGCAAGCAGAGCCCCAGATGCTGCAGCAGCCCAGGCTGTGGCAGGAGCTTCTGGTCTGGGCATGTTTTCTCCTGTTCTGGAGCCTGTCCCACTGTCTGTGCTGAGGGGTGAGGTTTGGCTGGCCAGGGCTTTGCAGAGGGGTCATGGTGATCCAGTGGGAAGAGTGTGGCTGGGAAGAGCCTGGCTTTCCTTCTCAGGTTTCTGGACTGCTGCTCCTGGGGGTGTGTGCCACTGGGACAGGATGTGCAGCCAGGCTGGGAGTGGGGGGACTGGGTGCATCTGGTAGTGCCCCAGCGTCCTTATCTGAGAGGATCCTGGCCTCAGCCTGGGGTCTGGACACTGTCCCCAAAGCTGTGCTGTCCTGGCATACCCCCAGCTCTGCTGCTGCCTATGGAGGAGTTTGGCAGCCCCAGCTGCCAGTGGCACCTCAGGCAGAGGGCCCTTGACTGGTGCCAGTGGCCTTGAGGAGGTCTTGAGGGAGGACCCAGGGGGCTTGAGGAGGATGCAGGGGACAGTGGGGGGTCGTGGGCCAGAGGTGGGGGCTACATGTGGCAGTGAGGTGTGTGTGTGGGGGTTTGCACTGCTGGGATTGTGCAGAGAAGGGGGCACAGGCATTGCCTCCCACTGCTGGGATTGGGGTCACTGAGGAAGGGCACTGCTGGTGCCATCCCTGGGCTGTGCTGGCAGGACAGTGCCATCCTGGGAAGGGATTCTCCTATCTCCCACACCACTGGGCTGCAGGTCCGTGGTCAGGCATACAGGCAGCCTTCTACCCCTGGGACTGGCTGGGGTAGTTGCAAGCTGTGGCCAGGGGTCGGGCAGCAGCACTGAACTGGCACCAGGGACACGTGATGCTGGGGGGTGGCTTTGCCCTTGCTGAGGACAGGGATGGTGGGGATTAGGGTGGAAGTGTGTGGGCTGGCCAGCTCCTGGATGCCACCACAGTGTCAGTGCAGACCTAATCCATTTGGATGACCAGTCAGAGCCGCGGTCTGTGTGCAGGAACAATCTGGGCTCTGTCCATACTCTCAGAGGGGGTGAGGGATGCTGAGGGAAAGCAACCAGCCTGCAGCTTGCATTCTCCCACCAGCCCTGTGCAGAGGCTTTGTGCCTTGACACCTCCTCAAGGGCTCTGAACTGGCATCCTGGGCTGTCCTGGGGGAACACAGTGTGCCAGAGGAACAGGTCCAGGGTTTGGGGTGAAGTGTTTACCTGGGAGAGCCCTGGCTGCTGCCCTGGGCCTGAGGGTGCTGCTCAGCTGGGTGCACCTTGCTCGGCCCAGTCTGTCCAGATTTGGCAGCACATCTGCAGAGCTCTAATAAGCTGGGGAGGTTTGTTAGCTCCAAACAGACTGTTTTGGGGCAGCCTGAGATGGAGGAGGGTGAGATGTCCTCATATTCCTACAGCCCTTGCAGCCCAGCCCCACCAGCTCTGGCACAGCCTGGGCAGCTGGATCCTGCCTGTGGCTGCTGCCTGGGCTTTGTGACTCATAGGGGGCTGGGTGGGTGCTTGGCCCCTTCTCCCCAGTTAGGGCAGGCTGCTGGGCTGGGAGGCCCTGGGCGGCCAGGGTGGGGCCACTGTGTCCGTCAGCCTCAAGACATGTGGGAGGGAATACGGAAATGACAGCACTGGAGAAGGTTTGGGGTTTAAAAATAACCATCTGGGCGGCAGCATGGCCTCCTGGCCCCACCAGCTGTGCTGGATTCCCATCCTGCCCCAGCTGGGCTGTGCTGGAGTCCCAGTCTGGCCTGTCCCCACATGGGAGTGGAGCTGGGGTGAGCACAGCACGGCTGCTTGGCAGTGGGAGCTGGACCCTGCTGGGGTTGGATGCCTGCATGCCCTCTGCTCTGCCCCACTGAAACTGGCTGTGCCCCAGGTAGAGCCTGGCACTGGGTGGGCATTCTAGTCGGGCACTTGGGGAGAAGCCAACAGCCTGTCCAGAAGTGCAGGGGCTGGTGCAGACCCTGCCCTGGCTGAGACCACCTGGGTTGCGGGGCCCAGAGCCACTGGGACCTTCCTCCAGGAGGAGCCTGGTTGGCACTGGGAGAGAAGCAGTGGATTTGTCTCCTGAGTCTGGTGTCTCTCTCAGGCTGACTCTGAAAGGCCCATCCCTCTCTGCCACTGCTTGCCTGAGGCCTTCCTTCCAGGGCAGCAGCTTTTTTGGACAATGTGAGACTTGCTGCCATGGGGGGACCTGCGGGAGGGAGAGGCATGCACTGGCTGCATTTCTGCTGCTCCAGGGTCTTCCCAGCTGCCTTGTTACCAGCTGCCACAGTTTCTCACAGGAGGTCCTGCCCAGTCTACCGGACATAAGCCTCACCAGCCACTCTGGAGTGGGGGGCCCTGGAGCTTAAGATTGCAGATACGGGGTGTAGAGAATCGCGGAGGCCGGGCTGTCATGTCTGTCCCATGAGCAGCATTTCTCTGTTGCAGATCTTTGGCGACTATTACCACTTCCGGCACCGTGGTGTGGTGAAGCGTTCCCTCTCGCCCCACCAGCCCTGGCACAGCCGCTTGGCCAGGGAACCGCAGGTACGAGTGAGGAAGGCCTGGCTTTGCTTCTGGGCACTTCATAAGGGCACGTGAGCCAGCACTGGGCACAAGACAGGGCTGAGCTGCCTTAACCATTCCTTGGCAGAGGCAGGTGGGAGCCCACTGCGTGTCTGGCAAGGGCAGGGGGTTGGTGGAGCCAGCATCATTGGCCTGTGGGTTGTTGCAGTCCCAGGGCCCAGGAGAGCCTCTGTTCCCGGGAGAGCTCTGTGTCCTTATATGCAGGAGAAGGCGTGCAGGGTAATAAACAGATCGCAGAGCAGTGGTGTATGGGGGCTGCTGTTTTCCCCATCCTCTGGCTTCAGCCCAGGCCCTGGAAGGCGTGTGGTGTGGTGTGGCGTGGCAGTTCTCGGGAGCCCGTGTCTCAGCAGAGCTTGGCACTCTGACCGTCCCGCTCCACTGGAGCACAGCCTTTGCAGGGCACGGCCAGGCAGGGGGCCTGGAGGGCCGGACTCAGGGCAGCACTAGCTCTGACAGGTCCAATACTCTGCCAGGCCAGAGCTGACTGTGAGCTTCCTGGGGAGAGCCCCTTCAGGCAGGCTGGGGCCTGGGGTCATGGGGAACTGCTGGCATGAGGGGTTGGCACGGGACCCCATGCCTTCTCTGCCCTCAGGTGCAGTGGCTGGAGCAGCAGGTGGCAAAACGCAGGACCAAGCGAGACGTTTTCATGGAGCCTACAGACCCGAAGTTCCCACAGCAGTGGTACCTGGTGAGTGTCGGGTGAGGAAGGGGCATGTACTCCTGATTGCGTGTGTGAGTTTGGGGACACAGATGTGGCAACCTGGGAACTGCTGTCAGGCAGCGGCTGCGAGGCTAGTAGGAGGGAGGAGGAGGAAGAGGGGGAAAGCCTGGGGCAGTGACCCGGTGCTGTGTTATGGGAATACCCCGGGGAGGAGGCTCTGCTTGCAGAGCTGTGGCTCCTGGCTGGAGTGCTGGGAGGGCTGGGGGGAGCCCAGGGCTGGACTAGGAGGTACAGCCCTTTGCCTGGCCCAGGAATGAGTCCATGCCTCTGCCTGCTTCCTGGAGCTTGGGCACAAGCCTGATCTCTGCAAAGGGTGCTGTGTCTGTGGGACTCAAGCACAGTCTGGGGCTCAGTCTTGCTTTCAGAGCAGCCCTTCTCAGCTAGTTGTGCCCAACCCTGTGCCTAGGTCCCTGGGGTTCCCTCATTGCAACCCACAGAAGAGCAGGGTGAGAGCTGGGTGGGTTTTGGGCACACACCCATCACAGTGCCCATGGCTGGGCTCATGTCCTAGTGCCAAGGCTTGTCTTGGCAGTACAACACAAACCAGCGGGACCTGAACGTGCGTCAGGCCTGGGAGCAGGGATACACGGGCAAGGGCATCGTGGTGTCCATCCTGGATGACGGCATTGAGAAGAACCACCCTGACCTGGAGGCCAACTATGTGAGTTTGGGTGATGGTGTGGGGTGGAGTGCCGTGGGAGCTGGTCTGGGCAGCTGTGTCCATGCAGGGCAACCCCACAGCTGTGAGATACGGGACTGGCGCTCACCATGGTGGGACATGGAGGTGGGATTGGAGCCTGCCCACCCTGCTCAGCTCAGCCTCAGGGCATGGAGTGCAGGCATGAAGTAAGGGCAGTGGGTCTCAGTGGCTAAGGCAGACAGTCTCCAAGTGCCCAATTTGTCTTCCAGGACCCAGGGGCAAGTTTTGATGTCAACGACCAGGACCCAGACCCACAGCCCCGCTACACGCAGATGAATGACAACAGGTGAGGCAGGAGGGAGGGGTGAAGATACAGAGCTTAAGTATGGCAGGGACTTAGTGCAGTGCCACCCTACATGGCCCGCTGGAAGCTGTGAGGCTGGCGGCATACTTCTGCCCCGTGGGGAACTCTTCACCTCCTTTTTTGACATGAGCAGCATCCTTTTTCTGCCCAGAGCCAGTGTGGGCTGTTCAGTGCCCTGGCTCTGGAGCAGGAGGGCAGACGGAGGAGCCTTCATTGGCTACCTGGTTCGAGGGGACGGGAGGCAGCCCGGGTGGGGGTTGCTAGGGCTGCAGCCGGTACCCACCCCTGTGCTCCTTGCACCCTATATGAGCATGCTTCGTCCTATTTCGGTTGCAGACATGGCACGCGCTGTGCTGGGGAAGTGGCTGCTGTGGCAAACAACGGGATCTGTGGTGTTGGCGTGGCCTACAATGCCAGGATTGGAGGTGGGTGCTGCCCTGCCCTGCGCTGGGTCCTGTGGGTGTTGAGTGGCTGCAGGAGCTGGGGACCCTGGCATTGCTGGCTGGAGCAGCCCTGTGACAGCCCGTGGCACAGGTGGCAGCAGGGGTTGGAGGGTTCTCACCAGTGGCACTGTGGTGAGTCTGCCCCAACCGGTCGCCCATGATGTTTGCTCTCTGGTCCTAGGTGTGCGCATGCTGGATGGGGAGGTGACCGATGCTGTGGAGGCCCATTCCTTGGGTCTCAACCCCAACCACATCCACATCTACAGTGCCAGCTGGGGCCCTGAGGATGACGGCAAGACTGTGGATGGCCCAGCCCGGCTGGCAGAGGAGGCCTTCTTCCGTGGGGTCAGCCAGGTGAGAAGGAGGGTTTGCTGGGGGAGCACTGGCCTGACTCCTGCCCTCTCCCCAGGTGTCCCTTCCTCTTCCTGCCCTGGTTGTTACCCTGGCCCTCCCGGGATGAGCCATCTTCCAGCCCATCTCTAGGATCAGGCTCTGTTAGTTTTTCTTGTTCTTCCTGTGTGATGGCTCTGAGTCAGGACTCCTCCCATGTAGTGTTATCTCACCGCTGTGAGGGCTCCTGTGTGGGACGCTCTGTTCCTGCTCTCCCAAGCCCTCTCCTGGTTCTTGTCTGGTTTTGTGCCAGCTGCTCACCCTCACTTCCTCCACCTGTCCTCTCCCACTGTCCCTTTGTGCTGGCAGTGTCGCCCGCGTGGGGAGCTGTGTCGTGTTCTGCCCAGAATTCCCTACAGAGAGATGCGTGTGGGGCCACGCTGGCTCTATCACATCCTCTGCAAGGGTAGCTGCCACATTTCGGTGCCGAGGCATGGCTAGGGCTGTGTTGTGGGCTCCTGCAGCTCTGCCAGGCACTGCAGTCCCACACAGACAGAGTCAGGCCAGGTGACTTCTGAGCAGAAAAAGACTTTGGCTCCTGGAAGCCTCACATTGTCTGGGCCTCCTGCTGCCTGGGGTGTCACCCACTGGGGAAGCCCTGGAGCCTCTGCCGAGGTGCTGGGCACCCTCCATAGGCATAGTGGTGGTGAGAGCGCCCAGGTTGGTGGGCTGTGGCTGGGGTGTCATGCTGTCCCCTATGTCCCAGCTGCATCTGGTTTGTCTGTCTGACTCAGGCTGGCACCATCCACTCGTCCCCAGCTCCAGCCTGGGGCTTCCTGTGTGTGGCAGTGTTCGTACTTGCCCTCACCCTGCCTCTGTTGCTAGGGCCGAGGCGGGCTGGGCTCCATCTTCGTCTGGGCATCTGGGAATGGGGGCCGTGAGCATGACAGCTGCAACTGTGACGGTTACACCAACAGCATCTACACGCTGTCCATCAGCAGCACCACACAGTACGGCAATGTGCCCTGGTACAGTGAGGCCTGCTCCTCCACCCTCGCCACCACATACAGCAGCGGCAACCAGAATGAGAAGCAGATTGTGAGTGGGGGCTGCTGCTGTCCGCAGGCCAGGGGCTCAGGGGGTGGGATGTGCCCGCAGCATTTCCTGCCCTGGCACTCCTCCTCACAGGTGACAACTGACCTCAGACAGAAGTGCACCGAGTTGCACACCGGGACGTCAGCCTCAGCGCCCCTGGCTGCTGGCATCATCGCCCTCGCCCTGGAAGCCAAGTAAGGGCAGGACAGAGAGGGGGCTGGACAGGGGTGGCTGTGCCAGCCCTGTGCAGCAGTGGCATCTGGACATGGACCTGCCTGGGGCCAGCAAGAACTAGCACTGACCTGAGCTCCATGTCTCTCTGTAGCAAGAACCTGACTTGGCGGGACATGCAGCACTTGGTGGTGCAGACCTCAAAGCCAGCTCACCTGAATGCCAATGACTGGGTCACCAATGGTGTCGGCCGCAAAGGTACTGGGGTGCTGGGGTGGGACCAGGGTCTCCCCGTCCCACATACACCACTAGCCTTGGGGTGCTGAGGCAGAGTGCCCTGGCAGCCCTGGTGGGGGGGAGGAGGCAGGAGGGCCCAGTGAGCATGCAGCATGGCCAGGGAAACATCCCCCACTGGGTACCCCCAGGAGCAGCGCTGACCCCCTCTTTGTCCACAGTCAGCCACTCGTATGGCTACGGCCTGCTGGATGCCGGGGCCATGGTGAGCCTGGCCAAGAACTGGACCACGGTGGGACCTCAGAGGAAGTGTGTCATTGATATCCTTGCAGAGCCCAGGTATGGGCTGGTGAGCCCAGGAGACGATCACTCGTCATCTGTTCTGCCGGGAGCTTGAGAGCCTCTGGGCCCAGAGCAGGGAGTGGGGAGAATCTCGGGGACTGAACTGCTGCTGAGACCCTTGGAGCATCCTCCTGCAAGAGCCTGGGGAGAGCTGGGAAAGGCACCTCCAGCCATCCAGCACTGACGTCACTGATGAGCCTCCCCGCTGTCGGGCTGGGCCAGTGGATGTGGGCAGACTGGGGCGCTGTGGTTGGGGTGCAGCCAGCACGAGTCATCCTGGACAGAGGGGCTTTTCAGGGGGCAGACAGAAGCTCTTTTGACTCTTGCTTGGCCGCTGCTGCTACAGTGCAGCATGTGCAGTCTTGGCTGTGGCCAGGGCACTCCCTAGGGGCTCCTGGGTGGGGGGGATCACATTCCCGTGCATGAAGGGAGCTAGGGCTGGGTCTTGCCCTGACCCCCCTGGGGAGCCAGCCCTGTGTGGACGCAGCAGGCACATCGTGTGCTGGCACCAGGGCCGGCATCGTGCGGGGAGCAGCCGCATGCCCAGCAGCAGGATGGGGATGACTCTGCCCATCCCATCCCTGGCTGTGCCATGCAGGGTGTAGCTGGCCTGCAGTGTGTGAATAAAGGGCCTATTCAGGGCTTGTATGGAGTGGTGCCTGGGGAGGCAGCACTGGGCAGCACAGTTCCCCCCCCCCATGCCCGAGAGCTGGGTCACCCCTTATGCTGCCTGCACTCATCTGGGAATGGCACAGAGGTGGTGCCACTCTGACCCACTACGGGTTTGATTCCCATTCTAGTTGCCCTGGTTCCCAGTCCCCAGGACAGCTGCAGAGCCTCACAGCAAGGAATGGGGACTGTGGCATGTCCCCCTGGTCTGGGACTGGCCTCACTCATGCCTGTCCTCGGCAGGGACATTGGGAAGCATCTTGAGGTACGGCGGAAAGTGGATGCCTGCCTGGGGAAAGCCAACTACATCAGCCGGCTGGAGCATGCGCAGGCCAGGCTGACGCTGTCCTACAACCGGCGGGGGGACCTGGCCATCCACCTGGTCAGCCCCATGGGCACCCGCTCCACCCTCCTGGCTGCCAGGTAGATGCTGGGCTGTGCAGTGCCCCAGGCTGGCCCCTGGCCTAGGCTGGCACAGGTGTGTTTGGGATATGTTGACACCTACATCTTGCCTCTGTTGCTCAGGCCCCACGACTTCTCGGCCGATGGCTTCAGTGACTGGGCCTTCATGACAACGCACTCGTGGGATGAAGACCCCTCCGGGGAGTGGGTGCTGGAGATTGAGAACACCAGTGATGCCAACAACTACGGTAGGGGTGTGCTTCCCCATCCTCTGTCTCCCTCCAAGTCTGGGATGTGAGCTGTGTGGTCACCCAGCTTTCCCCCTCGCTCCTGAGCTGAGGGGCCAGTAACCTTGGATGTTTTGGGTGATCTGGCTGGGGAGAGGCTGGACTTGGGCATGTGGAATGGTGCTGCAGCCCCTCTGGGGCAGCGGGAGTCCAGGCACCAGAAGACCCCATGCCAGCTCACCTGACGCCCTGTCCCTTGGGACTCCTGTTTAGAGGCATGGCCCCACAAGAGGCACTCTCCCAGGTGGTGGGCACAACTCTGCTGTCCCCTGGCAGCCAGGATGGGGGATCAGCGTGAGCCCCCTCCCTGTGCCTGTTGTGAGCATGGGTGGTCTTGTGGGCACCTCTGTGGTCCTCACCTTGCTTTGTTGCAGGCACGCTTACCAAGTTCACACTTGTGCTGTATGGGACGGCCACCGACTCCCCCAGCCTCTCCAACCAGCTGGAGAGCAGTGGCTGCAAGACCCTGACCCCCAGCCAGACCTGTGTGGGTGAGTGTGGGAGCAGCAGGGAGGGAGTGGGGGCACGGGCAGCCCCTAGCCCATGCTGACCCTGCCTGTCCCACAGTCTGCGAGGAGGGGTACTACCTGCACCAGAAGAGCTGCCTGAAGCGCTGCCCTCCTGGCTTCGCGCCCGGTGTCCAGAGCACGCACTACAACCTGGAGAACAGTGTGGAGCCCATTGCGCCCCACCTCTGCCTGCCCTGCCACCCCTCCTGTGCCACGTGTGTGGGACCTGGCCCCAACCAGTGCCTCACCTGTCCGGCGCACTCCCACTTCAGCAGCCTGGACCTCTCTTGCTCCCACCAGACACAGAGCAGCCGTGCATCCCCTGCCCTGGTAGATGGCGAGGGACCAGCTGAGGCCCCCCCTCCAGTCAACTTGCCTGTCCTCATCGCCAGCCTCAGCTGCATCCTCATCGTCATCATCTTTGTCACCATCTTCTTGGTGCTGCAAGCACGCTCAGGCTTCAGCCTGCGGGGCGTGAAGGTGTATGCCCTGGACAGCGGGATCATCTCCTACAAGGGGCTCCCCTCCGACATCTGGCAGGAGGAGGGTCCCTCTGAGTCGGACGGTGAGGATTATGAGGCCCACAGCGAGAGGACTGCCTTCATCAGAGACCAAAGTGCCCTTTGATGAGCCCTCCTGCCCCTCCCTCCTCCTTGTCCAGCACCGCAGGGCTGGGGCAGGTGAGGCTGAGGGGCCCTGGACTCTGCCTCTGTTTCCTTCCTGCACTGCAGCAGCCCGGGGCTCCCACCCACTGGCACCGTCCCTCAGCCCCAGTCTGGGCAGCCAGGCATGGCCCTGCAGGCACCATCCCCAGCACAGCACCGTCCCAGTCTTGCACCATCTCTCCTGGCCCTGCATCCATCCTGTGCCCCACGCTGGGGTGTTTGGTGGCAGTGGGGCCCCTGACACTTCCTGGCCCTGCACAGGCAGCAGTGTCTCCCACTCTGGGTACACGGCTGCTGCCTGGGCTCCTGTGAGTTGTCCAGGGTGGGCAGCATGTGCAGTCCCTAGGTTGCCGTGGCTCAAGGTGGGCTGGCTGGGGCAGGGGTGGTTCTGCCCCTCCAGGGCTGAGCCCAGCCTGTGTCACAGCAGCACCCTGCCGCTCCCACCTTGGGCCCCTGTGGAGCTGCGTCCCAGGCTCAGTTCGTTGTGTCCCAGCTTCCTGCCACCTCCCCTGGGCCTGTCTGCTTCCACCCGTGCCCTTCAACAGCAATAATGGCCAGGCCTCAGCTGCTGCTGCCCAATGCCTGCCCCTCCCACTGCTGCTGCCTGCAGCGGGTAGGAGCCTTGGCACCGGGGAGCATCGGGCTGGGCACCGCCTGCCCCTGTGCCCATGGCACAGCCCACAGCCTGGGCAGGGACCCCTCGCACAGTCCCTGCTTTGGGGGGCCTGCCTTGGGCCCCTTGTGTTCTGCCCCTGGGCAGGGCTGTAGGTGCTGCTGGCTGGGACTGTCAGGTAGCGCCAGTGCCAGCACTGCCCCAGCTCTGCCTGTGTCCTGCCTGTGCTGGGCAGCGCCCAGCATTCCTGCAGCCCTAGCCCCCCGACGTGCCTTGCCCCCACTTGGTGACAATCCGTTCTGCTCCCTGCTGGAGCCCTTCTGCCCTTGCTGCCCCTTCCCTGTGGGCTGGGGGCCAGTGCCACGAGCCCCTTTGCCGTCCGCCGCCGCACACCGGGGCCATGGTGCAGGCTCCCACCTGTGCCAGCCGTGGACGGAGCCACTGGCCAGGGGCCACAGGACTATTTTTCTATAACAACTTTTTGGTGCACAGTAATTTTTTCTTGTAATTTAATCAGCCGGGAGCTGCCTCCTGAGCCTGTTTTTAATTTAATGGATGTGGATATAACGCTAGAGAGACTGAGTTATTAAATGTTCAGAACTATGCAAACCAGCTCCGCTGCCTGTGCTCTGTATGCCGTGGGTGCCCCGGCTGGGGCAGTGGTCTGGCCGCGAGACTGTGGGCCTCAGGGGCACCCAGATCTGCCCTGCAGCTGCAGGGTGTGGGCTGGAGCCCTGCGTGCAGACCTTCCCCCAGAGCCAGGGACTGCCCGTCCCTGGCTGTGGACAGTAGCCGGTTCTGGGCAAGATATATGGTGGGGAGAGGCAGGGAATGTCCCTCACCTGAGCGAGGGGAAGCAGCTGCTTATGAGGACGTGCAGCGAGGGCAGCTAATTCAGAAACTGGCTGCGTGTGTGCGTGCATGCGTGCGTGTGTGTGTGTGTTTGTGTGTGTGTGTGTGCGCGCGTGTGAGACAAGCCTGGGGACCTTGCACTCCTTTCCCACAGCATGTAGGCTCAGCCTCTTCACCACAGCCTGGGGCCCGGCTGCAGCCCCTGTTTCTAGGACCACCCTGTAGCCAGAGCACGATGCCCCTGGTGCAGGAATGACCAGGCTGGACTTGGGACCCACTCGTGCTGTGGCCAGGGTGCAGACGCAGCCCGCCCCAGTCTCACCGAGCCCCCCACGGGATCCCGGCCCCCGCAAGAGAGCCTGTTGGGGCTGCGCTCCATCGCCGAGGCAGCTCCTCTCTGCAGAGTCCCTCCGCCTTGCCGTGTCTGGGGCCGCAGCGGCTTCCTGTGGCCAGGAGCGAGTTCCCCGCGGCATGCACGGGCTGCAGCGCGCTCACCCTGCTCTTCCTCTTCTCACGAGGCGGGGCTGCGGGCGGGCAGCAATCGGGGCTTCTAAAGAAGGGAGCTGGCTGCTGCAGTTGCGGTCAGATGCAGAGCCGCCCAGCCCTGACCGCCCAGGAGCAGCCTGGCGCGGACGGGGACGGGACCCACGCTGCCTGGAGGGTTCTGAAAGGATGTTGGTGGTGGGAGGAGCAGTACGGTGGCAGCCCCTGCCCTTGCCATGCTTTGGACCTGCTCCAGGACGTGACCACCCGACATTGCCGCGGTATAGGAAGGCGAGTCAGCAAAGCTCCCGCCTGACACGCTTTTTCCCTGACTTCGTCTAAAAGTCGAATCGGCCCGGCAGTGTTCTGCAGGTGACCTTGAAACTCCTCTGGGGCCGGGGCCTCCCTGCCGGTCACAGGAGAGGGCTCAGGCCAAAACACCCAGGCGGTGGCTAGGCTGAGCTGAGTGGAGCTGACCTGGGCTGTGCCACTGGGCAGTGGCAGTGTTGGTGGCAGCTGCCCCTGTGTGATGCAGCTGCCAGGGCCGAGCAGTGCCACCGTGGCACCAGTGAAGCCCTTTGAAGGGGAGGTGCCCAGGGCTGCCACAGGGAGCGTGGTCCTAGCTGCATGGATTCGGGCTGGCAGCAGGAGCTGGGGCATGGCACTGTGGGTGTCCATCAGTGGGTGCTCTGTCCTGCAGCCTTTCATGGTCACAAGAGCCAGGCTTGGGGATGGTGACAGGGTGGTAAACATTCAGTGAGGCTGCATGGAGTCCTCAGGACCCCCCAGGTCCTGCAATCTCTTGGAGACACAGGGGCATGGAGCAGGACTAGGAGTCAGGCATGGCTGAGGGGGCTTTGCTGGGTGGGACTGGCGCTGAGTGAAGGCTCCATAGGAGCAGTGGAGCCCTAGGTATAGAGGGGTGGACCTGGTGGTGTCAGGCCCTGGTGGGAGACAGCTGGGAGAGGTGGTGGGGCTGGGAGCTGCCCAGCTGCAGCAGAACTGTGTGCTGGTGTCAGCTTCTGGCGGGGGGACTGGCAGGGAGGGGAGGAAGCGCAGGAAATCTCGCAATGGCTGTATGGTCAGCACTGGGTTTCCTGTTCCTCCCCAGGAGCCAGAGCTGCACCAGGTCCAGACCGTGCTAGTCCCAGCCCCGGCAGGACACCAGCTGCAGCCTCACAACGAACACCTTGCAACAGACGTAGGTTGGAACAGACTGTGCCCTGGTGAGGTACTAGCAGATACAGGGGACTCCTTTGTAGGGCTAGCGGGGGGGGGTCTTGGTGAGGCCGAGGGCTGTGCCAGGGGACATCCTGCCCTGCACAGGGAGGTGCCCCAGCTCCTGCTCTCCTGCTCCTGCTGCACTCTTGCTTCAGGGCAGGGCACCTGGGGACTGCCTCTGGGATCAGTTTGGCTCCCAAAGGCCTTACTGGAGTCCTGCGCGCTGGGATGTGTCCAGGTTCAGTACCTTTCTCTGGGGCTCAGCACCCCCCTTCTGCTTCTGCTGTCTTCCCACCAGTGTCCTGGCCCCTGGGAGCTCCCACATTGTGGGCACAGGGATGACAGTGCCAATGTGCAGGACAGGGCTGGAGCTGCCAGAGAGAAGGGGCTGGTGCCTGCCAGGGGTGGGGGTCATGGCCACGCTGCCCTTGGGGAGCAGCCCTGTGCATGGCAGAGGTGACGCTGCTGTGTATGGCTCACACTTCCTCCTTCCTAGCACCATCCCCACAGGCCCCAGCTCCCACAGGGCTTGGAGCACTCATCCTGTCGCTTTGAATATGCTTTGCAAGGGGGCGGGGAGGGGTGTCTCTGCTGCACAGACCGGATGATGGGGCAGGAGGGTGTGAAATGCAAAGGGCCCTGGCCACTGGTGCAGGCAGTGCAGGGCAGCAGCTGTGGCTCAGGCTGTCCTGGTGCCCCGCAGACTTCCCCTGGCTGGACAGTGGTGCCATGGGCTTTGGGCCGGAGCTGTGGTGCCCACAGGGGCACAGTGCACTGCTGCGGCTGCAGGATGGGGAGCTGCGCCTCCTGGAGCTGATGAAGAAGTGGATGTCACAGCGGGCCAAGAGTGACCGGGAGTATGCAGGGATGCTGCACCACATGTTCTCCCAGCTGGAAAAGCAGGAGGGCACTTGGCAGCTCCATGGTGACCGTGGTGGTCAGATCGAGAAGGTAGGGATGCCCCAGAGTAGGACTGCGACCTGCAGAGCCCAGTGTGGTGCTGGAGGATGCCATCTCCGCACCATCCCTGACTCCCTGTCCTGCAGACCTGGTGGGTGCTGGTGAGCCGGACAGAGACGCTGAGCCAGATCCTGCGGCGGCATGCAGAGGAGCTGGTGGCGGGGCCGCTGGCCAAGCTGAGCCTGCTCATCCGTGACAAGCAGCAGCTGCGCAAGGCCTTCAGCGAGCAGTGGCAACAGCTCAGCCAGGAGTATAGCCGGGTATGTTGGAGCCAGCAGGGGAACGAGAGAATGTGTTGGACCTGCTCCTGACCGTGTCCCTCTCCAGACGACCCAGCAGGAGATGGAGAAGCTGAAGGCACAGTACCGCAGCCTGGCACGTGACAGCACCCAGGCCAAGCGCAAGTACCAGGAGGCCAGCAAAGGTGCCAGCCTGGCCCCTGTGCCCTGTGTGATCTTCCCCTTTCCCTCATGGGTCAAGGATGGGTGGAGCACCCTGCACTCTGTGGAAATTACAGCCCAGCCTGGACCGGGTGGGGGTTCTGGGGGTGGGCAGCATAGAGGAGAGCCCAGCCTGGCCCCCAAGAAGCCAGGCAAAAATCTGGGGGCCTTGGGACACCATGCTGTGGGTCAAGAGCATCCCTGTGTCACAGTGAAACCACCCCAGGCTTGGTCCCCCTCCCTGCCCTGGGACCCTCTCCCAGCCCTCACCCTCTGACCCCTGCCCCAGTGCTGGGACAGGTGATGTGCTGGCGGTTGGGGTTTTCCACAGCCTCTCCTCACAGACAAGGAGCGGGACAAGGCGAAGGAGAAGTACGTTCGCAGCCTCTGGAAGCTCTATGCCCTGCACAACCAGTATGTGCTGGCTGTGCAGGCGGCTGCATTGCACCACCAGCACCACTACCAGCGGGTGCTGCCCAGCCTGCATCAATCCCTCTACAGTCTGCAGCAGGAGATGGCCCTTGTCCTGTAAGAGCCCTGCGTGCCCTGCTGCTCATCCTGTGCCCTGCTGCCAGCCCTGCACCCCACTTCCAACCCCTGGCCACCCCTATGGCCCCCCAGAACCAACAGTGCTCCTGCAGAAAGGAGATCCTCAGCGAGTACTGCAGCATCAGTAGCCTGGTACAGGAGGATATGTTGGCCATGCACCAGGAGATTGCCAGTGCCATCCAGGCCATCGACCCTGCCACTGAGTACAGCAGCTTCATCCAGAGCCACCAGTACGGCTCCACGCAGCTGCAGCCTCTCTGCGGGGTACGGCCCTGCTGCCATTGGGTGGCAGTGGCCGGAATGGGGCAAGTGGAGGCAGAGCTGTGCTGGGTGCCCACAGGTATGAATCTGAGGTGCCACCAACTGTGTCCTTTGATGAGAGCCTGCTGGAGGACACAGAAAACTTAGTGCCGGGGGAGCTGCAGCTGAATGAGCTGACCCTTGAGAGTGTCCAGCACTGGTGAGTGGGACTAGCCATGGGCAGGGGCAGGTGAGGGGCAGGGGCTCAGCCCCCTGCTGGCAACATGTCTCTTGCAGCCTGACATCGGTTGAGGAGGAGTTGGTGGCCGCCACAGAGGCCGTGAGTATCAAGGAGCAGCAGACGCGGGAGCTGAAGGCAGAGATCCGTGATGAGGAGCAGGGCCGGAGCACCGGGGAGCGGTGAGGTGCAGCAGAGGGGGGCGAGGGGCCAGGGCAGCGGGTGCTGACCGCCCTGTCCCCTCCCCAGGGTGTACTTGTTGGGCAGGCGGCAGGGGCTGCATGAGGCGCAGCAGCAACTCGAGGGCTGCCTCTGTGCTCAGGCCAAGCTGCAGGTGCAGCGGGACCTGCTGGCCAGGAAGCTGGCGGAGCTGGGCATCAGGGACCCCCTGCCCGCCCTGCCTCTGCCAGAGGATCGGCAGTCCATCTCCTCCACGGTGAGTCAGTCTCGCCTCCCGTGCTCTGGAAGCTGCAGGGATGAGTCCCCCCTGCAGCTGGTGCACAGCCCATGCCTCCTTCCAGGAGCAGGAGCGGAGCGGGGCCAGTGCACTGGAGACCCTCAAGAACCACATCACGGGCATCTTCAGCCCAAAGTACTCGGTGAGTCAATGGGCACCTCCAGCCACCCTGCTCTCCACCCAGCTGCCTTGCTGAGCCTGCCCTCTCCTTTCTGGCCACACAGCCCCCCTCGCTTCAGCACCTCCAGATTCTGCTCCCACCTGCCTTGGGCACAGCTTCCAAACACCGCTGCTGCCCCACCTCTGGCACAACTCAGGAGTGTGCATGGCTGGGCTCTCCTTGTCTCCTTCCAGCTGCCGCCCCCTGTGCCCCTAATCCCAGACGTGCAGAAACCGCTGTGCCAGCAGGTCTGGTACCATGGGGCCATCCCACGTTCAGAGGTACAGGAGCTACTGACCTGCAGCGGGGACTTCCTGGTGCGGGAGAGCCAGGGCAAGCAGGAGTATGTGCTCAGCGTGCTGTGGGATGGGCAGCCCCGGCACTTCATCATCCAGGCTGTCGACGTAAGTGACCACAAGCAGGGGGCATGGATGGGGTGGCCTTGCATGGGCAGACATAGGTTCCTGCCCATCACAACCCCTTGACCTCCCTCCCTGCAGAACATGTTTCGGCTGGAGAGTGACAGCTTCCCCACCATTCCGCTGCTCATCCAGCACCTCCTGCAGAGCCAGCAGCCCATCACCCGCAAGAGTGGCATTGTCCTGGCCAGGGCTGTGCCCAAGGTGATATAGGCAGTGGGGAGGAGGATGGGGCTCCCTGCACTGGGGCAGCTCTGCCTGGCCCTTTCTTCTGTCAACGGCTGGGCTGAGAGCCACAGACATGCTTCTCCAGCTAGACAGGGGGACTTGGACCTGGGGCTCTGCCTGAGAGGGGACTGTGGGGTATGTGGGCCAGGGGACAGCTCACTGGTGTCTGCTTGCTGCAGGACAAATGGGTGCTCAACCACGAGGATGTGCTGCTGGGGGAACGCATCGGCCGGGTGAGATGGGGTGCTGTGGGGTCTGCAGGAGGGCAGGGCTGTCCTCACAGGGTCTGCAGGAGGACGGGGGTTGCCTTGGGCCACATGGTGAGCTGAACCTGGTGCACCTGTGTCTTGGAAGGGTAACTTTGGAGAAGTGTTCAGCGGACGCCTGCGTGCTGACAACACCCCTGTTGCTGTGAAATCCTGCCGGGAAACCCTTCCGCCTGAGCTCAAGGCCAAGTTCCTGCAGGAAGCCAGGTCCGTGCGGCCGTTGTGCTTGTCCTGTCACATCTGTCTATTCTTGGAGCTGTTTGACCCTGCTGGGACTGCAGCACCCTCATGCTGAAGGCTGTGTCCCCGGGCTGGCTGGGCAGAGTGCCCTGGGGATGGCATCAGGTGGCTTGTGCCCAGGGCAGCTGGGCCCCCCTACACTCACAGTGCCCATCCTTGTCCCCACAGGATTCTCAAGCAGTATAGGCACCCAAACATTGTTCGGCTAATTGGCGTCTGCACGCAGAAACAGCCCATTTACATCGTCATGGAGCTGGTGCAGGGTGAGTGGCCCCATTCCCGGGGTCCCCATGCACGCGTGGGTGAGCTTGTCAGGTGTGCCTGGGCACCCACCGCCTCTGCAATCTGGGCACAGGAGGGGACTTCCTGACCTTCCTGCGCAGTGAGGGTCCCCACCTCCGGGTGAAGGAGCTGGTTAAGATGACGGAAAATGCTGCTGCTGGTATGGAGTACCTGGAAAGCAAGCACTGCATCCACAGGTGGGCCCTGGCAGGACAGGGGGAGCCCTGGAATCCTCACCTCCTCATCCTGTGCCACATGGAGCCCCAGGGACAGCTGGGCACATGGCTGATTGCTTGGGGCTGTCTCAGGGACCTGGCTGCTCGCAACTGCCTGGTGACAGAGAGGAACACCCTGAAGATCAGTGATTTTGGGATGTCACGGGAGGAGGAGGATGGCATCTATGCCTCCACAGGGGGGATGAAGCAAATCCCTGTCAAATGGACGGCCCCTGAAGCACTCAATTATGGTACAGGATGGAGCTGGGCACGGCCTGGCACCCCCTGGCTTATCTGGGAGCCAGAAGTCTGGCACTATCCCACTCCCATGCACCTGGTCCTGGGGAGGGAGGCAGAGACCGTGAGCACCTCAGCACTCAGGAGCATGGGCACAGCTGGGCAGTGGTGACATGGGTGTCTCCTGCCAACAGCATCTGTCCTGCCCCTTGTCTCCAGGCCGATACAGCTCAGAGAGTGATGTCTGGAGCTTTGGGATCCTGCTGTGGGAAGCCTTCAGCCTGGGTGCCATCCCCTATGCCAACCTGAGCAACCAGCAGACACGGGAGGCAGTGGAGCATGGTAGGGGACATGGCTGGGGCTGGCCCCTGAGAGCCACCATGAGCTGTGGGTCCAGCACTGTGGAGCTGTGCCCGTGGGATGGGCCAGATGGGTTTGTGGGGAGTGAGGGGCCAGTGATCCATGTCCCCATCTCTGTTGCCCCAGGTATGCGGCTGGACCCTCCCGAGCAGTGCCCTGAGGAGGTGTACCAGCTGATGCAGCGCTGCTGGGAGTATGACCCCCGCAAGCGGCCCAGCTTCAGCACCATCCACCAGGATCTCATTGCCATCCGCAAGAGGCACCGGTGACAGGGAGCACCAGGGGCCCTGGATCCATCCTATGGCAGTTCCTGGGGGCACAGCAGAGCCCTGTCTGGGCAGCAGGTGCTGCAGGGTGGCTGTGTGCTGCTTGAGCCCCAGGGCAGGGGCTCCTGCATGCCCCAGGGTGGGACATGGCACCCACAGCTGCTGCCCGGCTTCATCTTGTACAATAAACACACGAGCTCTGCAGCTGAGCATCTAGGAGCTGTGAGGGGACACGGATTTGCACTGCACAGGAATGGGGCATTGGGTCATGGCACTGGGATGGGACACTCTGACAGGGCACACGGCGCACCGGGATGGGGTACCAAGATGAAGCTCCAGGATGGGGCACCAGGACGGCTCGCATTTAGACAGGGAACTGGCATGGGGAGTGCTGGCATGGGGAGTGCTGGGACAGAGGGCCAGGACGGCGCACTGGGACAAGGATCAAGGACAGGGTACCGGGATGGGACACCCGGATGAGGCGCACCGGATAGGGCACCAGGATGGGCACCGAGGTGGGGGGGGTAGCTGATCCCGTTGCCGGGGCTGCGGAGGTGCCCCGGCCCGGGCCCGGAGCGGGGTGTCCCCGCCGGCCCGGTGCCGCCTCCGCGGGGCCTCGCCCGGGGGGCGGAGCGGCGGGCGGGGCCTGGCCTGGCCCATCCNCGGCCCCGGCCCCATCAGCAGATATAAATATCTAGCACCGGATTAAGACAAGTAGGACGCCGCGAGGGCTCTTGGAGGAGGAGGCAGGAGGCCGCGCTGAGGGGCCGCGCTGTCCGACCTGGCTCCCTCCCCAGTCCCGGCGCAGGTGAGTCCCTGCATCCCTTCGGGATGAAGCTGAAGAAGCAGGTGACAGTGTGTGGAGCTGCCATCTTCTGCGTGGCCGTCTTCTCCCTCTACTTGATGCTGGACCGAGTACAGCATGACCCCACACGACACCAGAGTGGGGGCAACTTCCCCAGGGTGAGTTTGGAGCGTCTGGGGTGAATGAGAGGGGTCCTGGGATGCCAAACGGGGACATTCAGCCAAAGAAATTCATGGGGAGCCAGCCCTGGCCTCTGGCCATTAAGCTGCCAGGGCCAAGACTGGCTCCCCACAGTTGTGGGTGATCTCCTGCCCCTTGCTGTGGCCTCTGTGCCTCCAGAGCCAGATCTCAGTGCTACAGAATCGGATCGAACAGCTGGAGCAGCTGCTGGAGGAGAACCATGAGATTATCAGCCACATTAAGGACTCGGTGCTGGAGCTGACAGCCCATGCGGAGGGGCAGCCGGCATTGCCTCATCATCGCCCAAATGGCTCCTGGGTGCTGCCCCCTGAAAGTCGCCCAAGTTTTCTCTCTGTGTCCCCACAAGACTGCCAGTTTGCTCTAGGGGGCAAGGGGCAGAGCCCAGACCTGCAGGTGAGGGACTGGTGGCTCTGCTAGCATGAGGGGTCCATACCTGAGCATCCATGGGGTCCTGGCTCTACTCTTGGGGGTCTCTCAGCCCTGTCTCCTACCCACAGATGCTGGCTGTGTACTCCCTGCTGCCATTTGACAACCAGGATGGTGGTGTCTGGAAGCAGGGCTTTGATATCACCTATGAGCCCAACGAGTGGGACACAGAGCCTCTGCAGGTGTTCGTGGTGCCACACTCCCACAATGACCCAGGTGAGAAGCAGGGGTTGGCCCAGACCCTGCTACACTGCAGTGCTGGCAGAGAAGGGCTGGGCCTCCACAGTGACCCCCACCTGTGCTGCCAGGGTGGATCAAGACTTTCGACAAGTATTACTACGACCAGACGCAGCACATCCTCAACAGCATGGTGCTGAAGATGCAGGAGGACCCGCGCCGGCGCTTCATCTGGTCCGAGATCTCCTTCTTTTCCAAGTGGTGGGACAACATCAGTGCCCAGAAGCGGGCTGCTGTGCGCAGGTAGGGCTGCCCACCTGGCCCCACTGCCCACCTAGCTCCCAGGCAGGCTGAGAGCATAGGATGTGTGAGGGAAGGGCCCTGGGGACTGGAAGGCTGCCTGGGCTGCAGTGCAGCGGCCATGGGCCCTGGGCTGCAGTGCAGTGGCCATGGGCCCTGCACTGCTCAGCATGGGGTGCCCTCGAACAGCCAGCAGCCTCCCAGTGCCATCAGACGTCAGAGCCACTGCCATGTGGGGGGAGACAGATCTTGCCCTGGGCCTCTTCTTGTGCTGGTTGGGCTGGGGAACTTGTGTGCAAGGCCCAGGGCACCCATGGAAGGGTGGGAGACCTGGAGAGCAGGATTGTGTGGTGAGACAGGGCCCCCTTGTCTGCCCCCTGCCCCGAGAGCGTTGAGGACGGAGGACATAGTGGAAGGTGTGTGGGAATGGGCTCTGGCTGGCACTGGGCTGTGGAGGGATGACTCTCTGTGTGGGGACAGCATGACAAGAAGGGTATGGCAGTGGCGGCTGTGGGGGCTGCATGTAGACTGTAGGTGGCTCAGGGCAGGGGGACTCTGCCATGGACACGCGGCTCATGCAGGGCTCTGGTCACATCTTGGGTGTTCCCCTCACAGGCTGGTGGGCAATGGGCAGCTGGAGATGGTGACAGGCGGCTGGGTGATGCCTGACGAGGCTAATTCCCACTACTTTGCCATGATTGACCAGCTGATCGAGGGACACCAGTGGCTGGAGAAGAACATCGGTGAGAGCTGGGCAGATGCTGGCTGGGTACCTGCCTAATGCGCTGCAGACCTGCAGGTCCTGACAGGACCCTCCTCATGGGAGGTGCTGCCAGCCCAGCATGGGGTTGACAGGTCTCTGTGCCCCTAGGTGTGACACCGCGGTCGGGCTGGGCCGTAGACCCCTTTGGGTACAGCTCCACCATGCCCTACCTGCTGAAGCGCTCCAACCTGACGGCCATGCTCATCCAGCGCGTGCACTACGCCATCAAGAAGCACTTTGCTGCCACCCAGAACCTGGAGTTCATGTGGAGACAGACGTGGGGTGAGGGGCTGCTGGGAGGGGACTGCAGAGGGGTCCCTGTGGGGCAGGTGGCAGCAGAGAATGGCTACCAGCCGCTTTTCTGTACAGATGAGCCAAGCACTGGGAGGCGATGCCTCTGCCCTGTGGGACAGCCCCAGGGTGACTTTCCACCTGCCCCCATGTCCAGCAACACACTGGGGGAGGCTGCTGTGCCCTCTGAGCTCCGAGGTCTGCTCTGTCGAACAGCTATCCTTGGGTCCCCCTGCTCAGGGACAGGCAAGGGAGAGCCAGTGCTGGTGCTCACCCATCCTTGGTCCCACAGATCCAGACACCAGCACAGACATCTTCTGCCACATGATGCCCTTCTACAGCTACGATGTGCCCCACACCTGTGGCCCGGACCCCAAGATCTGCTGCCAGTTTGACTTCAAGCGCCTGCCTGGAGGCCGGATCAACTGCCCCTGGAAGGTGCCTCCCCGCGCCATCACTGATGCAAACGTGGCAGAGCGGTGAGTGCAGCAGGGGCAGGGGCATGCGACTGCTGGCCTTGTGGCCCATTAGAGGCCAGCCTTATGCCCCGGCCCCCACATAGAGCCCAGCTGCTGCTGGACCAGTACCGCAAGAAGTCCAAGCTGTACCGCAGCAAGGTGCTGCTGGTGCCCCTGGGAGATGACTTCCGCTATGACAAGCCACAGGAGTGGGACGCCCAGTTCCTCAACTACCAGCGCATCTTTGACTTTCTCAACTCCCGGCCCGACCTCCACGTCCAGGTATGTGTGGAGAGCTCTGTGGGGCTGGGGACAGCAGGAGGCCACGGCAGAGCACAGTTGGAGGGCTGAACAGTCTTGTGAAGGTTGATAGGAGCCCTCACTGCAGGAGCCCCAGCTCAGGGCTGCATGTGCTGTCTTGCAGGCACAGTTTGGCACGCTCTCTGACTACTTTGATGCCCTGTACAAGAAAGTGGGCATCGTGCCGGGGATGAGGCCACCCGGGTTCCCAGTTTTGACTGGGGATTTCTTCTCCTATGCGGACCGGGAGGATCACTACTGGACAGGATACTACACCTCCCGGCCGTTCTACAAGAGCCTGGACCGGGTGCTGGAGGCCCACCTCCGGTGAGGGGCAGTGAGCTGGTCCATGGGGCACGGGAGGTGCGCGGTGGGGCATGGGTGAGGAGTGGCCAGGCAGTATCTGGGAGCTTGACAGCCCTCAGTCTGCGCCAGCTGCCAACACACTGGGCTGGTGCACACAGTGCCAAACCCTCACCCAGCCTCAAGGCAGCGTGTGCCTTTGCCACCCCACTCCCAGGCCAGCCCCCCCAGTATTGTGGCACCAGGGTAGGGACCCTCAGTGACTCTGTCCCTGCGCAGGGGGGCAGAGATCCTGTATAGCCTGGCACTCATCCACGCCCGCCGTGCCAGTACCGATGGCAGGTACCCACTCTCTGACTACGCGCTGCTGAGCAACGCTCGCCGCAACCTGGGCCTCTTCCAGCACCATGATGCCATCACTGGCACCGCCAAGGAGGCTGTGGCCGTGGACTACGGAGTCCGGTGCGTGTGGGGGCCAGGGTGTCCTCAGGGCCTGTCTCAGAGAGGGGCTGGTGGGCTCAGGGCTGGGAGAATGGCTAGGTTTGGGGATCCTGTGGGGAGGGTCTCCCTCTCATGGGGAGATGTGGAAGGTGTTGAGGTAATGTTGGGATAGGTGGGGGTGATGGTCCCGGGTGGCTCACTCTGCCTCTGCCCAGGCTGCTCCACTCCCTCACCAACCTCAAGCGTGTCATCATCAATGCTGCGCACTACCTTGTGCTGGAGGACAAGGACACATACCGCCATGACCCAGCTGCACCATTCCTTGCCATGGTGAGCAGCACCAGCCCCTGGCTCCCTGCACTCTGGCACACTGTTCCCATGCCCCTGGGAGCAACTCTGTGCTGCAGAGGCCAGGAAAGGGGCCCCAGCTTGTGCCCATGTCCCTGGGCCCAGCTGGCAGGGGGGTTGGGCACATCCCAGCTGTTTACTACTCCTCCTCAGGATGAGACACGCTCTAGCCAAGACTCTCTCCCAGAGAGGACAGTGGTCAGACTGGACATCTCACCTCGGTAGGGCCTCCTGCCTTGCTCTGGGGACTTACGGGACTGTGGGGAGGCAGTGAGGGAATATCTGTGAAGCTGTGGGTAGGTGCAGTGGATCTGTAGGTAATGTGGGGCGTGGGACATCTGGGATGCTATGAGGCTGGGATGCCATCCCTGTGTTACCAACCACAGGTTCCTGGTGGTGTTCAACCCGCTGGAGCAGGAGCGCCTGAGCGTGGTGCCAGTGCTGGTGGACTCCCCGCACGTGCGTGTGCTCTCTGAGGAGGGGCAGCCCCTGCCCTCCCAGCTCAGTGCAACGTGGAGCTCTGCCACTGATGTGGTGCCTGATGTCTACCAGGTATGGGGTGCCCCACACGCACAGCCCATGTGTGCCAGCCAGCAGCCCTGCTCTGTCCCTGCCCTGCAACACAAGATCCCACAGCTGTCAAACTCCCAGGTCCCCATGCATGTCCCTCCTCAGCAGAGGCCCCGCTGAGAGTGCCGAGCAGGGTCTTTGCCCCACTGACCCCCAGCCATTCCCCAGACGCGGGGGGCTGGCTCAGGTCCCCACGCTGCCTGCAGGTGTCTGTCCTGGCCCGCCTGCCCGCCTTGGGGCTGCGCGTGCTGCAGCTTCACAAGTCCTTGGATGGCCACGCCACACCGAGGTCCTCCACCCGCCTTTACCTACATGGCCGGGACCTGCCGGTGCACAAGCCTGAGGCTGTGCCCCTGCACATCTTCCCGGCTGCTGCTGATGACTTCTGCCTGGAGAACCAGCACCTGCAGGCCTGCTTCTTGGGGCGCACGGGCCTGCTGCAGGTGAGTGTGGGGTTCTGACATGGCGTGGGGTGGAGGAAGGGAGGGGTACATCCTCCTGCTTCATGCACTTGCTGCTGTGCTGGCCCACACCCGCAGAGCCTGCGCCAAGCTGGGGAGGAGCACGGGCACAGGGTGAGCAGCGAATTTCTCGTCTACGGCACCAGGACCTCCAAGGACAAAAGTGGGGCCTATCTCTTCCTGCCTGACGGCGAGGCTAAGGTACAGGGTCCAGCCCTGGAAGCCAGCTGGCAGCTGTCACACCAGCCAGCCCGCAGGACTGTCCTCAGGCAGCAGCCTCAGCACAGCTATCCCTCCCCCCAGCCCTACGCTCCCAAGGACCCCCCAGTGGTGCGGGTGATGGAGGGACCCCTCTTTTCAGAGGTTGCCAGCTACTACCAGCATGTCCAGACCATGGTGCGGCTGTACAACGTGCCAGGTGAGGCTGTGCCAGGTGTTGCTGGCCCAGAGAACTGGGTGATGCTGCCCATGGGGCTCAGCCCCTCACTGCCTACCCACAGGGGTGGAGGGCCTGTCTCTGGACGTGACCTGCCTGGTGGACATACGTGACCACATCAACAAGGAGCTGGCCCTGCGCTTCAGCACTGACATCGAGAGCGATGACACCTTCTTCACGGACCTCAATGGTTTCCAGGTATGCAGCAGCCTGGGGAAGGACAGCAGCTGCCCACAAGGGAACAGTGCCCTGGCACCAGGCACTATGGGAGCCACCTCTGGCCACTGATCTCTGTCCCTGGGCAGATCCAGCCCCGCAGGTACCAGCGGAAGCTGCCACTGCAGGCCAACTTCTACCCGATGCCTGCCATGGCCTACATCCAGGACATGCAGAGCCGCCTGACACTGCTCACGGCCCAGGCCCTGGGGGTCTCCAGCCTCCGCAGCGGTGAGCTGGGGGGCTGTGCCTTGGGGACTGTGCCTTGGGGACCTGCTGTGGAGCTGGGGCTGTCCTCCCCAGCGGAAGCAGGGGAGGAGGGTGCTGCAGGCTGGGCAGGGTGCCCTGGTCCTGCTGTCTCTGGGGGCTCTGTGCTGTGGGGTGTAGCTGGTGCCTGGTAAAGCCTGGGCTGCAGCGAGTCTCTCCACAGGCCAGCTGGAGGTGATCCTGGACCGGCGCCTCATGCAGGATGACAACCGGGGCCTGGGCCAGGGGCTGAAGGACAACAAGCGTACCTGCAACCGGTTCCGGCTCCTCCTGGAGCGCCGCAGCACCGCCAACAAGGTGCTGGCTGTGAGGAGAGCCCAGACCTGCCTTGGGATGGAGCAGGGTGGAGGCATCTGCAGAAAGCCACACATGTGGTGGGATGCAGTGTCCTCTCCCCTCTTGTCTCATTGCGCTGGCACTGGGCAGGGATGGGCCTGGAGCAGGGGGCATGGGGAGAGTGGGACGTGCAGTGGGGTCTGTCCCTGTCGAGCCACGTTGCCCTCATAATCACAGTGTTCTTGTCCCATCCCCTCACTGCCCTCTATGCATGTGCTGTGCCACCCATTCAGAGCTCCAGCTTCTTTTCCAAACTGGTCTCCATGTTTAAAGCCTTGAGCTTCCCTGGCACCAGGACTGGCAGCTCCGAGGTAATGGCCGGCCTGGCCCTGCTGTGTCTCCTTGTCTTGTGCACTAGCTGCTAGCCACTAGCCTAGCCAGGCTTGTAGCACGTCTATAGCCTGACCATCAGCTAGCCGGAGTCCTGTTTGGGTGCTGGGGAGGGGGACCTGCCTGGGTAGGGGCAGCTCTGTGTGCCCTGTGATGGCAGGTGCCTGCTCTCAGGGCACTGCTGGAATGGGGGTTCCGTGGACCTTGCCCAGGCTCTGCCTGGCTTCCTGGGCCCATGCTGACCCACGTGCTGCTTGGCAGGTGCAGGACGAGCGCCCCATCAGCTTCCCCTCCCTGCTGAGCCACATCACCTCCGTGCACCTGAATGCTGAGGCCTTGGTCATGCCAGTGTCACTGGAGAAGCCAGCCCTGCCGGCCCTGCGCTCCTTTGTGCCCCTTGCCACCACCCTTCCTTGCGACTTCCACATCCTTAACCTGCGGATGCTGCAGGCAGAGGTGAGCTATGGCCAGGGGTGGTGGGACTCTGGTGGGGGTCTTGCCCCTGCTGTTCCCAGTGGTGTGCCTCACACTCCAGCTCCCTGCAGGATGACTCACTACCATCAGCTGAGGCAGCGCTGATCCTGCACCGCAAAGGCTTTGACTGCAGCCTAGAGGCCAAGAACCTGGGCTTCAACTGCACCACCAGCCAAGGCAAGGTAGGGCCAGGCTGCCCCCGCACCTCCACTGGGTCAGAGATTGGCTGGGACCTCAGCATGGCAGTCATGGCACATGTCAGGCTGTCCTAGGCACAGTGCTGCCCCAGGCATCACATCCTCACCTAGGCCTCCTTGCTTCTACCTCTTCTCTCCCCAGCTGGCTCTAGGAGGCCTGTTCCAGGGGCTGGAGCTGGGCTCCCTGCAGCCCACCTCACTGACACTGATGTACCCGCTGGGCACAGCCTCCAACAGCACCAACATCCACCTGGACCCCATGGAAATCGCCACGTTCCGCATCCGCCTGGGGTAGTGTCGAGCAGGAGAGGAGTGGAGTGGCTGGACAGCACAGGAGCAGCACCAGTGCAGCAGTAGAATGGGGCCAGCAGTACTGTGGCGGGCATGGGCAGGAGGGGCCAGACTGGCAGAGGCTGCTGCTGCCACTTTCTAATTTATTAGTTAGATGTTCTCAGATAGATTTTGGAATGAACTGCTGTGGCAGGGCTGGACCAGACACTGCTGGACATGGTGCTGGATGGGCCGAGCATGGTTGGGGGGGGCAGCAGGCTAGGCTCTGCTGCTGGGACAGACACTGCTGCCCTGTCAAATTCACAGGCTGCCCGGGAGTGTGGCCACCCTGATGGCTGGGGCAGGGGCCCATGCAGGGCTCCCCCTGACTGGCGGGGCAGCAAGGGGAAGCCAGGAGCACCGGTGGTGTTGGGCAGCTGCCTGAGGAGGTGCTGTGGACTTGGGACTGAGCTCTCCTGGAGCTCATGGGAAACACAAGGCTGTTTCCAAGGGCCCTGGTCTATGTGTGGTTTGTGGCTCTCAGTCAGGGGAGTTGGAACGGTGTGCTGTGGGGAGACAGGGCAGCACTCTGAGGCAGGGGAGGCCAGCTTGAAGATGTGGCCAGAGGCCCCATGCACTTGTGAGAGGCTGGTGGCATCGCCAGGCCCAGCTGTGCTTGAGGGCAGGCAGTGCGTGGTGCTGGGCAGGAGCCAGGGGGAGAGGAGTCAGTTCCTTGTGCAGGCAGCAATGCCTGGGTGAAGTGTGGGAGCGCCTCCCCCAAACCCAGAGCCTTTAGCCCCTTTCCAGAGTGAGCCTGGCTCAGGCCTGTTGCCCTAAGCCAGTCTGGTCTGCTGGAGTCCCAGCTAATTATACCATGTCACCAGAGCATCCTCCTGGTTGCTGTGGGAACCACAATGCCACGCTTCCTGGCCTCCTGGGGCTACTTAACTGCCAATGGGTACCAGCGGGGAGGGCATTGGGAAGGACTGGGTGAAGTGGGGAACTGCCTCAGCTCTGGCTTGGTTGGGTTGGACTGGATGAGCTTTAGAGGTCTTTTCCCACCTAAATGATTCTGTGATTCCACAATTCCTGCACAACCGCCAGCACATCCACATCCCATGGGCTTGGCCCCTGGAAACTCAGCACCTTGCAGCACTCACCCTGTGCCCTGGCCTAGTCCACTGCCCTTTCAGGGATGCCCAGGATGGGCCCAGGTGCCCAGCTGGGGCCCTGGACCTGGCACCTGCTGCCTTGCATCCAGCTGGGAAAGGAGCTTGCCGTCCTACTCCTGGCCCCAGAAGCTCATTACTGATGTTCCCGCCTCCACCCCGGTCCCTGTGGACAGAGCAAGTGCAGGAGGCTCTAATGGCTCTGAGTGGCTCTTGGTGGAGGCTGCGATGGAGGCGGGAGCAGGAGGGGCTGCGGTTTCTGCCTCCACCGGAGCCAGAACTGCCTCTGCCCAGGGTTGGCCGGGAAGATGCTGGATGGGCTCCTGCTCCAGCTGCTCCTTACCACGGCTCTGTTCCCCAGCATCCTTGGGACAGGTACAGCCCCATTCCTGCCCCTCCTGTTCCCTGAACCCATCCCTGATGGGGGCTTGTCCCTTGAGGGTTGCTCCCCAACAGCCCAGAATGGAGGCTGGGGGTTCTGTGCTGGGAGGCAGTGGTCTGCAGTGAGAGGTGGTGGTCCGTACTGGGGATGGTGGCCCAGGTATGGTGGTGCTGGGGTTAGTCCCACTGCAGCACATCTGTGGGGTGTATGTGCTGTCCCTGTGGGGTGATGGGGAATAGGGAGGGGGTTCAGCATGGGGGATGGGGACTGACCTGATGTCCCGGGGGCCTTCCCCTCCTCTCTGCCACCATCATCACCCTTGCCCACGTTTGCCCTTGCCGATGCCATGGTGAGCACTGAAGGTCACGGCATACACAGGGCCATGGCTGCCAGAAGGCAGTGCCAGGGGAGTTCCGCTCAGCCAGTGCTGCCTCGTGGGGTGTAGGCCACTCTGAGGGCTGAGCCAGGGCCCCCTGTGCCACATTAGCCAGGCTCCTGGGGGCTAGTGAGCTCTCAGCCCAGGCCAGCCCAGCCTGGCTGGGACCGGGATGGCTCTGCTCTGCTGCATCACAGCAAAGAGCATCTCGCTGGGGCTGGCAGCCTGTCCTACAGCCACTGCAGAGCTTCTGTGGTCCTCACAGTGGGGACTAGTTTCCGGCCCTTTCCAAGCCCCTGCTCCCCACTGCAGTCTTGGTGCAGAACCTGCACCTCTGTGAGGGCTACGTGGGCCCTGACGGCCACTCCCACCCCGGTTTCTACTGCCCACGGCTGACGGACCCCCCCGGCCACCGCTACTGTTGCCAGCCCAGCGTGGATGCTCTCAAGTCCTGCTGCTCTCAACTGGCCCTGGAAGCCCTCACTGGAGTGAACCTTTCCAGCCTGGCGAGCCCTGGTCTACTCCGGTGAGCAGGGCCACAATCGGGTATTGCTGCTGAGGATGGGGGGCACTTGGGGCTCCTGGCACACCCCCAGAGGCTTCTCGTGGTTGCTGGGGCAGGGACTGTGGCATCCTTTGGAGCCCACAGTGGGCCCTGGTTGGCCCTCCCCAGTACCATTGCGCCATGGGAGGGTCATGGCTGCTCCCTCCTGAAGTGCCCCACCCCGCAGGAACCCGCTGGCCCTGCCCTTCGTGGGGCTGTATGGGCTCCTTGTCCTCCTGCTCATGGCCATCGACCTCTGCCACTTCTACTGGACGCGACGGTGCCACCTCAGCCGCCTGCTGCCCTGCGCCTGTCGCGTGCCCTGTGGACCCCCGGGCGGGCGCCTGGCCGGCAGCCGGCCTTCCCACGATGCTCCCAGACTGACACGCCCAGGCCAGGGCTGCTGAGGGGCGGCCACGGGCAGGGCAGGGGGTGTACACAGGGGGGCACTTGCACCCCGGGGTGCACCGGGACATGGGCGGGGGAGGGGGGTGTCACTCTCATCCCGGGGTGCAGCACGGAGGGGGTGTAGGGGGGAGACACTCGCTCCCGGGGTTAAGTACGNCACGTGACAGGGGCGGTGGCGTCCGGGGTCCCCAGGCGATCGGCGGTGACGTCACGGGTACGGCGCGATGGAGGAGCCGGTGAGCAGAGACGGGCGGGACCGGGACGGGCGGGTCCCTGTCCCGGGGGGTCCCTGTCCCGGGGGGTCCCTGTCCCGGGGGCTCCCTGTCCCCGGGGCTCCCTGTCCCGGGTCCATCACTGGGTAGCCGCCCGTGCGGGGCCCAGGGCCGTATCCCAGCTGGTGCCCGTTGGCAGGTGACGGCGGAGCAGCTTCGGGCGCGGGGTAACGCGCTGTTCCAGGCGGGGGATCACGGCGCCGCCCTCGCTGCCTACACGGAAGCTTTGAGCGTGAGCGACGCCGCGTCGGAGCGGGCCGTGCTGCACCGCAACCGGGCCGCGTGTTACCTGAAGCTGGTGAGCGCTGGGCGGGTGCGTCACCGCGGCGCTGCAGGAACCTGCCCGGCTGGCTGGGGCTGTTCCCAAGCAGTCACGGTGTCTCTGATCTCCTGCAGGGGATCTGTGTCTGCGGCAGGGGGTGAACACAAGGAACTTTAGGGGCTTGAATAGACTAGAAGTACCTGAAAAGCATCGGGGGGCGCAGGGCTCCCTGGACACCTTTTGAGGGTTGTGTTCTGGGAAAGACAGGGTGTCCCGCTGTGCTGGCTCACTGTGTCCAGTGATGCTGTTCTCATCCTGTCCCCAGTCCCCAAAGTTAGGGGTGTAGGCTGCGTGGGGCTTGTGCCGGCAGCGCTCAGGCGTTTCCCTCTGCTGTCTCCACAGGAGGATTACACCAAGGCAGAGGCTGATGCGACTAAAGGTACTGTCAGTGGGGGCTAGGGGGGACCAGCCTCTGCGCTGCCGCTCGGGGCAGGCGGGGGCAGGCTGGGGAGGCCATGAGCTCTGTGATAGACCCCCTTGTGTGCAGCCATCGAGGCTGACAGCCGGGATGTGAAGGCGCTGTTCCGCCGCAGCCAGGCGCTGCAGCAGCTGGGCCGCCTGGACCAGGCTGTCAGTGACCTGCAGCGGTGCTTGAGCCTGGAGCCCAGGAACAAGGCCTTCCAGGAGGCCCTGCGTGCCCTGGGCAGCAGCATGCACGAGAAGGTCAGTAGAGGGGCAGCGGGGGGCTGCTGGCCCCCCTGTGGCTGTGGGTG
Organism: Cnemophilus loriae; assembly: GCA_013397755.1. Lineage (NCBI taxonomy): Eukaryota > Metazoa > Chordata > Aves > Passeriformes > Corvidae > Cnemophilus > Cnemophilus loriae. The sequence goes on from VZTF01004366.1 coordinate 293,151, forward strand.
GCAGGGGAAGGTGGGGAGGACTGAGCCACTGTTTCTGCTCTGTTGCAGATGAAGGCCATGTCCTGCATGGACTCAAAAGTAGAGCAGATGTTCCAGATCTTGCTGGATCTTGATGAAAAGGATGCAGACAAGAAGCAGAAGGTCTGAGCTCAGGGAGCGGGGTGCAGTGCTGTGGCTGGGAGGAGAGGAGGGAAGGATAGTTGCTCCCAGGCCGGCAGTGGCTGAGTGGTGCTGCCTGGGCAGGCCGAGCTCCCCGCAGAATGCTCCCCAAGACAGGGGCGGAGGGTGAGTGCCTGCAGCTGCCAGCAGTTCCTTGTGCACAGCGTGTTGTCTGACAGAACTGTCCTTCCCCAGGCTGCGCAGAACCTGATCGTGCTGGCACGAGAAGAGGCTGGAGCAGAGAAAATCTTCCAGAGTGATGGTGTGCGGCTGCTGATGCAGCTGCTGGACACGGCCAAGGCTGACCTGATGCTGGCAGCCCTGCGCACACTGGTGGGGCTGTGCTCTGGCCACCGCTCTCGGGTAGGTCCCACCATATCCCATGGCTGGGCCCAGGGGAAAGCCATGCTAGGGAGGCTGCAGAGTGTCAGACAGGAGCTCTGAGCTGTTACCTGCCAGGCCTGAATGTGCGAGAGGAAACCATCCCGATAAGGGGCTGGGAAACGCCCAGGCTTCCCCAAGGCCTCCGGAAGACAGATGTGCTTGTACCTGCAGACCATGGCCATCTTGGCGGAACTGGGGGCCCCCCGTCTCTCGGCAGTGCTGGGTGTGGAGCATGAGCAGGTGTCCCTGGCTGCCTGCAACCTGCTGCATGTGATGTTCGATTCCCTGAAGGAAGGGCTGCAGAAAGACTTCCGCGGGAAGGAGGACGCAGTGGTGCTGGGTGAGTGTGGGCCGCCCCAGCTGGCTGTTGAAGCGGGAGAACCCCAGGTAGGTGCAGAGATGCCATGGGTTCTTTTGCTGCAGCCCTGTCAGTGCTCCCTGCAGCAAAGCCGGGCTCTGATCCAGGGCTAACAGGAGGCAGAAGCCCCTGGTGATGGCAGCATCTCTGCCAGCTGTACCACGGTGGGGGTGAGGCCATGCCCAGGGTGCTGACTGCTGGGCACTGTCTTCTTCGGAAGATTCTTCCAGGGACCTGAAACTGCTGATCAAGCACCTCCTAGAGCTGCTAGTGCTGGAAGGGGCCTCAGCACATGGCCGTGACAATGCCCTCAACCTGCTTATCAAGGTGGTGCCCAGGAAGTCACCAAAGGAGACCAACAACAACCTGAGCCTCTGGGTGATTGACCAGGGTTAGTGGAATGGCTAGCAATGTCCTGCTGGGGCATCATGCTCCTCTGTCCCGGCTCTGCACATGCCACTGTGCCCCTCACCGGGCTGTCTGACCTTTCCCAGGCTTGAAGAAAATCCTGGAGGTGGGCAGCACAGTGTGTGGCAGCTTGGGCAGCCTGCCCGTGACAGAGAACAGCCGGATGAGCACCTCTGTTCTGCTGAGCAAACTGTATGAGGACCTGAAGTGTGATGCTGAGAGGGAAAACTTCCACCATCTGTGCGAGGACTATGTGAGGTGAGCCAGGGTGTCCTGAGGGTGACAGGGGTTTTGTCATGTGCAGGCTGGCAGCACCTGTCACCCTCAGTGCTAAAGCTGACTGCAGACCCACTGGGGATCTGCTGTGGGGAAGTTTCAGCAGGTGGGGAAGGAAGAGGCAGGTGGGATCAGCCTGACCCTTTCTGGTGGTCTTTCCCTGAAGGAGCTGGTTCGAGGGGCACGAGCTGCCGGGAAAGCTGCGGGCCATTCAGACAGTGTCATGCCTGCTGCAGGGTCCTTCAGATGCGGGGAACAGGGTGCTAGAGCTGGAAGGGATCATGGACTGCGTGCTGTCCCTCTGCGCCTCTGTGTGTGAGGCGCACCAGCTGGTGGCCGTGGAGGCGCTGATCCACGCGGCTGACAAGGCCAAGCGTGCCTCCTTCATCACGGCCAACGGCGTCAGCCTGCTCAAGGAGATCTACAAGCACAGCGAGAGGGACAGCATCCGCATCCGTGCACTCGTGGTGAGCGTAGTGGGACAGGGCGTGGTAGGGCTGCGCCCTGGGGTGGGCTGTGGGTGCTAGACCACCAGTCACAGTGTTGCCCCTCCCTGCTGGGGGTCCAGGAGACACATGAGGTTGCCTACATCCATTCCTGCTCCCACACTCTGTTCCCGGCTGCAGGGGCTCTGCAAGCTGGGATCTGCTGGAGGAACGGATTTCAGCATGAAGCAGTTTGCCGAGGGATCCACCATGAAGTTAGCCAAGCAGTGCCGCAAGTGAGCGGGGCCAGGTGTGGGGGGGTGGGCAAGGCGCCCTACAGCTGGGCTCCCTGCAGCTGACCTGTCCACAGCCAGGCTCAGGCACCACTCTCCTAGGTGGCTCTGCAACGAGGCGATTGATGCAGGCACGCGGCGCTGGGCTGTAGAGGGCCTGGCCTACCTCACCTTCGACGCAGATGTCAAGGAGGAGTTTGTGGAGGACAAGGCAGCAATGCAGGCCATGTTCCACCTGGCCAAGGTGCATACCAAGAGCTGTGGGGTGGGCACCCTGGCACCAGGGAAATGTGCTGAAGCATGTGTGGGGTTCATGCTGTGGGGTGGGATGTGTGGGAGATGCTGGGTGGGCTCCAGTACTGGCCGCTCCTCCCTGCTATGAGTATGATGGATGCCCACTGTCGCCACAGTCAGAGGACAGGAGTGTGCTCTATGCTGTTGCCTCCACGCTGGTGAACTGCACCAACAGCTATGACCACGAGGAGCCGGACCCGCAGATGCTGGAGCTGGCCAAGTATGCCAAGCAGCACATTCCAGAGCAGCACCCCAAGGTGAGCAGGGCATGTGCTTGGGAGGAGACTGGGTGGATGGGACAGAACCTGGGGTCCCAGGTGTGGACAGGATGTCCTTGAGGTCCACAGGGGTGGGGTTGGGCACCTCACCAGCCAGCTGGTGCTCCTGAGCCAAGTGTGACCCTGCCTGTGGGACAGGACAAGCCAGAGTTTGTGAAGCGGCGGGTGCGGAAGCTGCTGATGGCTGGAGTGGTGTCGGCTCTGGCCTGCATGGTGAAGAGCGAGAACCCAGCGCTCACCAACTCCTGTCGGGAGCTGATCTCCAGGTGCGGGCGTGCCAGGGACATGAGGCAGCTGGGTTCCCAGGCTGCCGGCATCCTGCTGGTGAACTTATGTGCCTGTGGTGAAGGCCAGCTCCTGGACAGTAAGGGGGATGTCCAGGAGTCTGGTGCAGCCTGGGCCCACTGTGACTGTCCAAGTGCTCCAACTAGTCCCACTTGGTCTCTAGAGTGTTCCTGGCGCTGGTGGAGGAGGCAGAAGACCGGGGTGGTGTGGTTGCACAGGGAGGAGGCAAGGTGAGGGCATGGACCCCGCTGTGCTGCTGCCCTGCACTGCTCTGGGGGCTGCTGAGGCTCCGGGGAGCTGGGGCTCTGTGGTTTAGCAGGGGCTGCACTGGCTTCCTTGTACACGAGGCTGGGGGAAGCTGTTGCTGCCCTGGGTGCTGTGGCCTTGGCTGCAGGACAAGCTGCTGTTTCTGCCCCCAGGCTCTGATCCCACTGTCCCTGGAGGGCACTGAGGTGGGGCAGACGAAGGCAGCGCAGGCCCTAGCAAAGATCACCATCACCTCCAACCCGGAGATGGCATTCCCTGGCGAGCGGGTGAGTGCTGAGGCCAGGGACTGGGTCTGCCAAGCAGGAGCTCATGTGAGAGCAGCAGTGGGCACTGACTCAGTCCCATGTGTTTTGTCTCCACAGATCTACGAGGTGGTGAGGCCCCTGGTCAGCCTCCTGCACCTGCAGCGCATGGGCCTGGAGAACTTTGAGGGGCTGATGGCCTTGACCAACCTGGCTGGCATCAGCGAGAGGCTGCGGTAGGGATGGGGGAAGAGGGGGGCTGGCTGTCCCCTTGGGCCTGGCAGGCTGCCCTGGGCAGGGAGTGCTCACTGCCCCCCTGTCCCCCTGCCCCCCAGGCAGAAGATCCTGAAAGAGCGGGCTGTGCCCATGATTGAGGGGTACATGTTTGAGGAGCACGAGCTGATCCGGCTAGCTGCAACTGAGTGCATGTGCAACATGGCCATGAGCAAGGAGGTGAAGGCCGGGATGGGCTGGGGTCTGTGCTGGGCTGCCGGACCACCACCCCCCCACCCATTCCCTGTTTCCCCTGTGCAGGTACAGGAGTTGTTCCTGGCTGAGGGCAGTGACCGGCTGAAGCTGATGGTCCTGTACAGTGGGGAGGAGGATGAGAAGCTGCGGCGGGCAGCCTCGGGGACCCTGGCCATGCTGACTGCCCTGCACCCCCCCATCTGCAAGAGGATTCCCCAGGTGGTGAGTGCCCAGGGTGGGCTGGGGGCACCCAGGACCCTGGGACAGCACCCTGTGTCCCGTATTCCCTCCCCACGGTGGCCTGGAGTTCTGGCCCCAGAAGACAGGGCAACCTGACCTGACTTTGGCCTGACTCTGAGCTGAGGCTGTCAGCGGGGAGCTGGGTGCTTTCTCTTGGGGTCTGTGATGATGTTGGCTCCACTCCCCCGCAGACAGTGCACTGGCTGGAGATCCTGCAGGCCCTGCTGCTGAGCCCCAGTGCTGAGCTGCAGCACCGCGGCGCCGTGGTGGTGATGAACATGATGGCAGCTGCGCGGGAGGTGGCTGAGCAGCTCATCGCCAGCGAGATGCTGGAGATCCTCTCAGTGCTTGCCAAGGACAAGGACAAGCCGCGGGTGGCCCAAGCGGCCCAGGAGAGCCTGGCACACGCAGTGGCTTACGGCCTCATCAAGCCCAACCCTGGCCACCCCTGAGGGCCCACGGGGCGCTCACACACGCTGCACCCGCTGCCAAGGCCGGTGCTCACACGCTGCTCTCAGGGCGGCCCTGGCGGGGTCCGGCTGCACGCAGAGCTGGCTCAGCACTGCCCGGGGGTGGGGACACCAGTGCCCGAGTGCCCCGGGGCGAGAGGGAGGATAGGGCTTGCCCCAGCGGCGCCCGCCCAGTGCCCCGGGCCGAGGGGAAGGATAGGGCTTGCCACTGCCTTTGCCACCGTCTGCCTTAGCCGGGAGGGCCGACCCGGGGCGCGACCGGCGCGGCGGGCCTGGGCCGACCCGGCAACACTAAAGCTGCTCCTGGACCACGGCCCGGCCTCTTTCTGTCTGTCTGTCTGTCTGTCTGTCTGTCCGTCCGGCCGGCCCTCCGCCGTCACGTCCGGTCCTTCCTCCCCCGGTGCCCGCCCCAGCCATGGCGGCGCCCGCTCGCGCTTGGCTCGCGTTCGGGTTCAGCCCCGAAGAGGCAGCCGGGGAGCCGGGCCCGGGCCCGGGGCCGTGGCGGCTGGAGGCGGGCCCCGAGGAGATCTTCCGCGTGTGGCCCGCCTGGAGCTACATGGTCGTGGAGACCGGTGAGCGCCCCCGGCTCGTCCGGAGCCCCGGTCCCAGTCCCTGCAGCGGGGCGAGTGCGGCCCTTGGCCGGCCTGTGCCCCCGTCTCCTTGCTCCTCCCCACCCCCTTGTTCCCACCCTGCGCTACCGCGCCGGTCGCCTCGGTTCGTCTTGTCCGCTCCTTCTCCTGACAGCGCTTCCCCCGGGATGGGAACCCCCAGCCCTTCCGCCGCGCCGGTTCCCCCGGGATGCTCCCCGCTGGGCCCCTGGTGATGTTCCCGTCCCATCCCCCCAGGCCCCCGGGCTGNAGCCGGGCGCTGCCGCCGGAGCCCCGCCAGCCACTGCCGCTCCTGCCCGGCGGGTTCGCCACGCCGCGGCCGCCGTTCTTCACCGCACTGCCGGCTGGCGTGCGGGCCCGACGGCTGGTTCTGGGCACGGAGCACGCCCTAGCTCTGGGTACCGCCGGGGAGGTGTTTACCTGGGGCGGTGGCAGGTGAGCAGGGGCTGTGGGGGCACAGGGGTGCAGGAGAGGGAAGGCAGTGGGGTGGGGGTTCAGGAACTCCAGGACGAACACTGCTGGTGGCATGCAGAGAGAATGATGGGGATGCAGAAGGGGTATGAGAGTGCAGAAGGGATGTGGGGGATACGGGGAGTCTCTGGGGGGAGCTCAGGTGAGAGGATGGGGGAATGGGGGTCACCTCAGTGGCTGAGCCCCCATTAGCCTGCACACACTGCCTGGGGCCGGGATATGCCTGCTGACTTTCCCATGGGGGTTGACTTGGGAATTGTACGAGGTTACAGCTGAGAGAAGTATTGGAGTACCACGTGCCGGTGCCCAATGCTCACCGCCATGCTGATGGGATCTGTCCCCCACCTGAGCCAGGTCCCCCTCAGCACGGGCGTCCCAGCTCATGGCTTCTCCTGGGGAGTGCTGGCCTGGCCATGCCCCTTTTCCCACTGAGTCCACCCTTGCTGGCCCTATGGGCAGCCCTGTCTCCTCTCTAGGTGCAGGGTCTCTGGCTGCAGTGGGGCCTCTGCTCTGACTTCTGGTTCACTCAGGGCAGTCTCTGAGGACGCTTGGGTGTCTGTATGACCTTAAAGCTCCCTGCTCTGTCCCTGCTGCACTGTTACTTGCCACACAAGCACCAGCTGGCAGCAAAGCTCTTGTGTTTCTGAACTGGAGATTGATTCCATCACATGTGACAGTTCAGTGCCAGGTGCCTCTGGTACAGCCTGTGGGAGAGGAGTGAACCGCTTGGGAATAGCTTCCAGCCCCAGCTCCCTGTGTCACCTGCCAGCAGCTGAACTTGGGTGCATTTAACAGCTGGTGGCACCACTCAGTTTATTCTCACAAAGGCATTTGTTGTTCATTAGGGTGTTATTTGTGCATTTGCTGCCCCAGTCAGGTTCTCCCAGAAAGCGCTGGAGAGCCGAGCCGCAGGTCTCCCTGCCCTGGATCCCTGAGTTCTGCTGGTGCATGATGAGGCTTGGCCACAGGAACTAGTTGTTCTCATCTGTAGAATGGAAGGGTTACCATGTTCCTCTTTGCTACTTATGGAAGACAAACCCAGCACTGATCATCAGTCACTGTCACAGATCTGCGTGCCCTGGCCCAGTGCCCTCCCTGTTCCTCATCGCTCAGGAGTGTTTCACTCCCCAGTCCCTGCTCATCGGTCGCTGGCTCTGGGCTAGCTGGTAGCAAACATGACACTCAGTTTACATCAGCAGTTGTTGCTTTGCAGACACTACATTATTTGGTCCTTCTTGCCTTCCCTTCAGAGAAAAGGTTTCTACATGTGGGGGTGTGTACTTGAGGATTAACTTTTTTGGAATTTGGTTATTCAACACAGCTGAGGATACTCTCATCCATGCCTGTGCCAGCTGTGTACTGCAGTGTGACAGTTGTGCTGTGTGGATAGCCAGGTGCTGGCCCAGCTCACCCCTTTGTAGCCTCTCTCTTACTGCTGGCTGTGGTCACCATTGCCCTCTTGCAAGGGAGTGTCCAGAGCCACTTTCCTATTGCATCATGCCCTTGCCTGCCCCGCAGCTCTCAGTGTCTCTTTGCCTCAGTCTTCTGCAGATTTCCGATATGGAATGTGAAGAGCCTTTCCAGTGCCGTGCATCAGCACAGCTGTTGACGTCTTGAGCTGTCACATTGAAGCTCTCCAGACCAAACAGGCACCACTTTGCAGCCGAACTGCTCCTCTCACCCTACTAGCTCTGCCAGCTCCTCCTGTTTCTGCCCCATCTCTGACAACTACAGCCCCTGATGCTGTGTCCCACTGCTGCCCACCAGCCCCTGGCTGTAACTGTGGTGGTCTGGTGCTGGATATCACTCTCCCACCAGCGCTTGGCTTTTCCCTGTTCCTGAGGTTGACTCTTCTGCTCAGCTGTGGTTGTTCCCTCAGCTGCTCAGGCTCTGCCAGCCTGGGGCTGGGTTGGTGGCAGCAGGAAGGGCTTGGTGGGGGCTCTGGGCAGGAGGCGTGGAGCGGTAGGTGATGGGCTATGGGCGTATCTGTCTGTCCGTCTGTGTCCCTGCAGGCATGGGCAGCTGGGCCATGGGACGCTGGAGTCAGAGCTGCAGCCGCGGCTGGTGGAGGCGCTGGCTGGGGTGCCCATGCAGACGGTGGCAGCCGGCGGGTGGCATTCAGCCAGCATTAGCGGTAAGGGGCTGGGCTGGGTGTGGGAGGTTGAGGTGCTGGTGGCAGCATATGGCCCTGGTGAGACCTGGCTTGGGGAACAGGGGGTGTTGGTGTCCTTGGAGCACCCAATGCTGCCACCAAGTGGGGCTCAGGGCTAAGTTCTGCCTGATGCGTTTTTCTCCCCACCCCGTAGAGGCAGGAGACCTGTACGTGTGGGGCTGGAACGAGTCGGGGCAGCTGGCTCTGCCTTCCAAAGCGCTGGCAGAGGAGCGAGCGCAAGATGAGGACATGGGCGCAGGTGAGTGCTGCTGGCCAGGCCGAGGGCAGGGTGGGCTGGGTTCCTGCACAGCCGCAGCAGCTCAGTGCTGGGCCAGCGCAGTTCGAGCCTGCGAGCAATGCTGGTGTTACCCAGTCACTCCTGGGAGCTGAGAGTTGGCTCTTCTGCAGGGAACACCAAGCTGATGCTCTGCCGAGAGCAGTCGGCTGCCGAGGATGCTGCATTCATCTCCATCCAGGCGTTCCCGGCGCTGCTGGATCTGCCACAGGACCTGGAGGTCAGCGCGGTCAGCTGTGGGTCCCGACACACAGCCGTTGTCACACGTGAGTGTCCAGCGGGGCTGGGGGCAGCACCTCTGGAGACAAGGGAGCTGAGAGGTGCCAGGGCTCACCAGGACCCAGTGGGCAGCACCCCTGGGAGTAGGGGGAGGACTGTAGGGGATGGAGCTCACCGGGTGCTGGCTGATGGTGCTGTCACTGTTGCAGGAGGTGGGGAGCTCTACACCTGGGGCTGGGGTAAGTGGCACCTCTGCTTTGGGACTGTACAACCTCCCCAGGAGCAGCTTCTGATTCCTGTTCTCTCACCCTTGGCTCTTTTGTCACTGTACGAGTTTCATCTCTGCTGGGGGCTCTTGTGTCCTCTCCCTTCCCACAAACACCAGGAGCAATTGCCCTGCAAGGCCCCAGGGCCACATTATGTCATGACTGTGTGTCTGCAGGTAAATACGGGCAGCTGGGACACGAGAACAACATCAGCTCTGACCAAGCACGCCGTGTCGAGCACCTAGTGGCCAAGGGGTTGTGGGCGGAGGAGGTGGTATGTGGGCCCTGGACCACCTACGTACGTGTGCTGGAGCCCTGAGGGCCCCAAAACTTACAAGCCATGGTTGCTCCCACATGGGGGATGAGAGCAAGCTCTGCTCTGCAGGATCAGCTCCACACCCACTCTGTCCTCAGGAGCAGGGAAGGCAGCCCCCCCGTGGCACAGGATGGGGCTGAGTTTAGCCTGCAGTGTCCTGACTTCACACCCTGGAGTGGGGCTGCAGCTACGCCAGGACCAGGGACACCCTGGGATGGGTGGGATGTGTTTATTAAATTCACTTTTCCATAAGGGCTGCAGTGTTGGTGTGTGCGAGACACGTTCCAGCATATCTGGCTCCAGTGAAGCTGTCCTGGGGCAAGGGTCTGCACGGGGCTGTGGTTGGGGTTTGTGTGAACATGGTGGTAATTCAGGGATGTTCTGGCTGAGCAGCGCTGGCACAGAGCTGAGGCTGATTCTGCTCCTCTGGGGGATGCAGAGGAAATTGAGGGGGTGTGGGACACACAGCTGGACCAGGGGACCACCAACTGACCCCAGAGGTATCCCAGACCATGCGGCATCATGGCCAGTGTGGAAAGTGGAGGAGAAGGAAGCAGGGGGGACGCTCAGAGCAATAAGGGTTTTGTCCCGAAGTTACCATTACCATGATGGGGCCCTGCTGTCCTGGGGAGGCTGAGCACCTGCCTGGGGGATGGTGAGCACCAGTTGGAAGGAGGGAATGAATTCTTGGTTTTGCTTTGTTCTGTGTGGCTTTTGCTTCCCGCACTGAACTGTTGTCTCATATCACAAGTTTTCCAGCTTTGACCCTGTGGTTGCCTCCACCGTCCTGCTGAGGAGTTCAGAGGGGCAGGGGGGGAGAGCAAGCAGCTGGGAGGGGCTGAGGGTGATTTGGGGAGGGGGGATGCAGCTTTTTTGGGCAGCACGGTCAGGGACGGGAGTTCCAGCTGTTTCTACAGCTGAAGTCGCGGATTGGCGCTGCAGCTTATTCGGCCAATCAGAATGCAGACTGGGGCTGCGGCTTATTCGGCCAATCAGGATGGAGATTGAGATTGGATTTCCGGCTTTTTCAGCCAATCAGGATGCGGATTGAAGGTCCGGCTTTTTCCGCCAATCAGGCCGCGGATCGGTGGTCCAGCTTACTTGGCCAATCAGGACACGAATTGGGGCTGCTGGGCTTGATTGGCCAAAGAAGCTGCAGCCTGAGCTCGGTTGCTGATTGGCTGAGGCTCCCCACAGCCACGCCCCGGGGCTCTGGGCTGCCCCGCCCCGTCCCTGGCCTCTCTCGCTGCAGGGCTCCCGGCAGATACACTCAGAGGTGGGGGCTGTACAGGGACTTTATTCACAACATCTAGAAAAATTTTTTAAATAAAAGCACATTTCTAAAGCGGCAACCGAGGGGAGGGTTATCCTGGAGCAGGAGATGCTGCAGGCCCTGCATAGCTGCCAGAGCAGGGGCTCACGCCAGCGCAGGGATTCATCATGCGGCATTGTTGGTGGTGGAGTTGAGGACACGAGAGGTGCTTTCAAAGCTGGAAGCCTTTGAAAGTTCGCGCTGTGGAAACAAAAAGTGGCAGAGGGGGATGAGGGAAGGGAGGGGGCTGCTGCCTCACAGTTCAGTGGGGACAGAGAGAGGGCAGGCCAGGCTGCCAAAAGCAGATGGAATACAAATTAATGAGAACTATGTAACTTGTAGCCAATAATATTAATGCCTTTATTTACTAAAATGTATAAAGAGTAAAAAATTTTTGGTAGTGTCTCACAGTGGTAAATCTCAGGCTCAGCCCAGCCTGAGGGGAGGACAGAGGCTGTCCAGGGCCCCCCAGGGTCCCCGACCCTGAGAGAGGAAAGCCCCATCCCCAGGCAGAGAGCTGGGGCAGGCCCGCTCCAGCCTCTGCTCACTCCACCCTCAGGGGCTCTGCCTTGGGTCTGTCCCTGCACAGGTGTGTCCCTGACCGCAGCCTGTCCTCTGGGCTGGTGGTCTGTCCCCAGTGGCTGCTCAGGGCCCTCCACCACCACCACTGTTTGAAGTTCGCCGGGGGAGTCACAGGCAGGGGCAGGAGCAGCCACCCTGTGAGAGGACACAGGGGCTGTGCGGGGATGCCGGGGCGGGGGGAGGAGGAGGAGGCAGCAAAGGTCCTGTGTTGTGCAGTGAGGGGGGTGGGGTTAGAAGAGGTGAATTACCGCAAACTCGGAATAGGTGCTGGCAACAGAACTAACGCTGTGGTTACGCTGGGCAGGGGCTCTGGGGGTGCACCCACCGCTCAGGGTGGTTCCATCCAGCTGGGACATGTTCTCCTTGTTCCGCTCCCTCAGCCTGGGTCGGGGGGGCTTCGCTGCCGCGCGACTGGGGGTCCGAGCCCGGCCAAACTGTGGGAGGAGGTGACAGTTATGGGATGCAGGAATTGAGCAGAGGCAGGAGAGCTGCAGCAGCTTCACTACCCATCACTCTGCGGAGCCAGAGCAGTGTCAGGCTCCAGGAGCTCTCCAGACTCTGGGGTCCAATTCTGGCCCCTGAAACATACAGCACAGAATCACAGCATCCTGGAATGATTTGGGTGGGAAGGGACTTTAAAGCCCATCTCATTCCACCCCCCCTGCCATAGGCAGGGATGCCACTCACTAGACCAGGATGCTCGGGCCCTGTCCAGCAGCACACACACATTTTGAAGGTCCCCCACGCTGCAGGCTCAGTACTAAAGAACAGGAGTACACTAGAAATCTGGGCTGGAGGAAGATTTTCTGGCACCTTTCTCCTCCCTCAGGTCCCAGAAACACCCCAAGCAGGATGGCAGTAGCCCCACAGAGCAGACTCTGGACAAACAGGGGCTTCTGTCCCCCACAAGCTCAGGAGGAGAGGCAGTGAACTATGGGGTGACGGCAAGAAGAGCTGCACCGCCTCAGCTCACCCGTCCCTTCCAGCCTAGCCCCGGACAGGGACTCGCCCCAGGCCCCTCACCTTCTTCCCGGAAGGTGGCAGCCGAGATGTGGGCGAGTGGGAGATTGTTCCCCCAAAGGCTGAGCGAACAGTGCTGTTGGGGGTGGCGCTGGCGATGGAGGTGCCATGGAGCTGAGGAGAAAGCAGAGCACACGTCACACAGGACATCTTCCCATGGGGCTGCAGCATCCTGACCCCTCCCCACACCTCCCCATGAGGCCTAGGCCAGCCCAAGGCTGTGCTCCAGCCCAGGGAGAGCTCAGCCCCAGGCAGGAGCCCAGCTCACCACACTGCTCTGCAGGGACATTTTACCTTGCTTACTTTGGCAGGTGTGTGGGGGCTGAGCATGCGCCGCTTAATGGGTGTCCGTGGGGTGCTGCCGTACAGCATCTCCGTCTCCATCTGCCGGCTCTTCTTCAGGTGCTGTGGGAGACGCCTGCACTTACACACCTGAGCACCACGGGGCTGGTGCATGTGTGTGACGCTGCCAGTGGGCACTGCCCTGCTGACCGCCTGGCACAGCCACACAGCAGGAATTTCATCAGAGATTTACAGGTATCCAGAGCCAAGTGTCACCTCTGGCACACCTGGGGCCAGAAAGGGGCCCGGCACATGCGGATGTGACAGCAAGGGCAGCAGCCCCACTGCCTGCCACTTCCAGGCTGGGAATGAGCAGGCAGAGCCCAGGGCAGTGGCTGGGGCCCAGCAGGGACACCCCTAGGCTGGCATTCTTAGGCAGGAGCCAGGGACACTCCCAGGCAGAAGCCAACAGGCTCAGCTCTGTACTAACCCGCTCCTGCTTCTCCTTCTCCTTCTCTAGACGGTACAGCTGCCACTGCTCCGACACATACTCCATGAACTGCTGCCCCTTCACCAGAAAAGCTCCCTTGAACTCCTGCTCCCACATCTGGACCTTTCTCTCCAGCTCTTCCTGCAGCTGATCAAGACATGAGGGCAGTGTAGGGGCTGCCCTGAAGGCAGGTGTCCCCACACCCAAGGATCCCTTTTCCTCTGTCAGTGGGACCACAGGTCCTTCCCCAGGGCTGGACCTACCCTAGACAGTGTCTTCTGCAGCTTTGCTCGCTGCTTCTCCTCTTTCAGCAGGTTTCCTCCACGATTGGTGAAGCGACTGGGGTCAGTTGCTTTACTCTGGTAGAGAAGGGGGGTCAGGAGAGACACAAACACACCACCCCATCCCCTCAACCTGACATGGTGAAGGCCCCAGAGGATCCAGCCCTGCACAAACACTCCAGTGCTCGAAACACAGCACCCCATCCCTGCACTGGCCCACCATGACTTCCCAGTGCCTCCCTGCTCCTTCCCAGAGCACCCTGCCCATGGGAGCAGAGGTACACACTGACCCATGACCCGTCATGCTCCTGCCTGGATAATACCTCCAGCTCCAGGAACAGCTTCCAGTTCTCCTCCCACTTCTGAACAGCCTCAAACAGATCTTTGTGTGTTTCATAGTAGATCTTCATCTTGCCCACCTCAGCGTCATGCAGCTCAAGCAAGGTCTCTGTGTAATCCTCTGGAAGGGCACAACAGCCAGGTCAGAGGGCTGCTGGAACCCCTGGGATCCCTCCCCAAAAGTGCCTGGCCAGCCAGCACCCACCATCGTAGAAGGGGCTGAAGTCTTCCCTCTGCTCCTGGCTGTAGAAGCATTTGTCCCAGTAGTCAGCCAGCTCTGCCCGGATTGCATGGATCACAGATTTCATGTTCTGCAGCTTCAGCTCCTCCAGATGGTCCACTTCCAGCTGCAACTGCCCCCGGGACCAGAGCACAGGTCAGGGAGGAAGAGGAGGAGAACAGGGTTCATCTTCTGCATGAGCTGCTCTCTAGAATGAGGCAGCTGCCAGGACCAACCTCCAGCTCCTCCCTCCATGACGGCAGAATTTGGCCTGCTCCTCTCACCCCTCACTGAGCAATCAGGAGCACGAGATCCCCAGGAGCCGCTACCCCAAGCCCTCCCACCACGAGCGCAACAGGGCTCTTACAGCTCTCCTAGTTTTGACTCTGGACCCAGCCAGGTGCACGGCTGAGGACTCTCTCTCCTCCTCGGGGATGTGCAGCCTTTCCCAGAGCGCGACGATCCTGGCGCGCAGCTCCGCGCACACAGCCTCGTTCAGGGCCCGCCGGGCTTCCAGCTGCAGGGAGGGCAGCAGGGGGTCAGCACAGCCTTGGGCTCTGCTGCATCCACAAGGCCACGCACTTGGCACACGAGATCTCAACCCCCCTGAAAAGGGTGTTCTAACACGCAGCCTTGCCAAAACCTAGCGGTTTCTCTTAACCATGGTGGCAGCTGGTGCCAGCACACACAGCAGCCCCCAGCGCTGCCTCAGAGCAAGACATACCTGCTGCAGCAGGTTCTGGAGGGCCACGATGTTGTCCTCGGACAGGCAGAATGCCTCCTCATCCTCACACACCACGTCCCGCTCGAAGCTGGTGTCCGGGGTGTGGTCCAGCTCCTCCATGAGCAGAATGATCTGACGCTTGTTGCTGATGAATTCTTCCCGCCTTTGCTCCTGGGGGTGAGGGCAGTGTCAGGAACCAGGGGCCCCTTGTGAGCCCCTCAGCAACCCCGTCACCATCCACGCTCACCCTCAGGGTGTTGAGGGAGGCCACATGGCGCCGGTAGCGGTCCAGGTCCTCCAGGCTGGGCACGCTCCCAGTGTCGATGCTGAACAGAGCTGTGCACAGGATGTCACACAGGTCTCGGTCCTGTTCCTGCAGGGCCTTCAGCTCCTGCTTCCGGTCCCGCTTCTGCTTCTGTAGCACCTCCACACGTGTGCGCAGGTTCTTCTCCATCTGCAGGATGGTACTTTCCTCCTCTGTCTGCAAGAGGCCAGAAATCAGCTCTGTTCTGCACTTGTCTCGCACCTGGCTCATGCTTTAGGTTTTTATACAAAGACCAGGGCCACCAGTCCTGGGTCTGAGCAAGTTGTTCGCCAGGAAGGTGCAAGAACACCAGCAGCACACAAAACAAGGTGCTGAAGAACACAACACAACCACCTACCAATGCCTGGCCTGTGAGGAGCCACAAAGCCCTCGGCTCTACCAAGCACTTGGAAAAGCAGTTTTGAATAGATATTTGCCTAGTAAGTTCTGGCCTCTTGAGACACCCAGGCAGAGGCCAGGCAACAGCACTGCTGCCAGAAGGATCCCAGGATCCCACACCTCACCTCAAAGGGGCCCAGCTGGAGCTCCCTGCACAGGGTGTCCAGCTCCTTCCGACACAGGGCGATGCTCTTCAGGAGACGCTCCTTCAGGCTTTCCTCCTCTGCCACCATCATGTCCAAGAGACTCTGCAGCACGGGTGTGGTTAGAGGCAGGGTGTGGGAATGGAGAGTGGGCAGGGGACGTGCAGGGAGAGCGGGCAGGGCAGCAGGACCACTGCTAGAGACCCACGACTGGGCCCGAGTGAGGTGTGGGCAGTGCGGGGAGCCCAGTGGGACGGGGCTGCACAGGGCGAGGGCAGAGGCGCGGTAACAGCCGGGCAGGTACCCCCGTGTGCTCCCGGCAGACCTGGCCGGCCCCGTCCTGGAGCCCCGAAAGAGCAGTCCTGGGTGAGCTCACTCCGAGATCTCGGGTCCCGGGCTCCCGCTGCAGCAGGTACGCGGCTCAACAGAAGATGCGGTGACCTCCCCGCCCCGGGGATCCCCCCCCGCCCCTCACCTTGATGTGCTTCTTGACGACGTCAGTGCGCTCCAGGCGCTGCTCCTCGGGAATACCGATCTCCTCCCAGATGTCCCGCAGCGCCGCCATGGCCCGATTCAGGCAGGACGCAGCCTCGGCCGCCAGCACCTCGCTGCGGGCACCGCGGGCCGTCAGCGGCCAAGGACAGGCT
>VZTF01004366.1:319279-341036 GCA_013397755.1 Cnemophilus loriae
GGGGAGCGGCCCCGGCGGGGGAAGCGAGGTTCCGACGGGTCCAGAGCGAGGTGGTCTCTGCAGGGCTGCGGTGCAGGCGATTGTGGGTCACGGACACGAGTGCCGGCAGGGCACGGACAGGGGAACAAGCACCAGCCTCCAGTCCTGGCAGAGGTGAAGCTCGCCGGGGCGGGTGGCCAGAGCCATGCTGGGCCTAGGCTCTGGTCAGGGGACGCAGCAGCCGACCCCAGAGTTGATGGAGGCAGCCAACCTACCCAGCAGTCCTGGTTCTCATGCAAGCACACATGGGAGGAAGGCTGAGCCCTCGGCCACGTTACCTGTGCTTTTCATGCTGTGAGTGTGTGAGGCACTGGCATGGTGCGAGGTGCTGGCATGGTGTGACACACTGGCATGGCGAGGCTCTGCCATGGTGTGAGGGGTGTGTGTGCTGCACGTGAACGGCAGTGGTGATGGGTAGCTCCTGGACCACAGCACAGCTGAAGATGCCATCACCTGTGGCCTGCACTGGGCTGGCTGGGGAAGCCGGGGGACAGCTGCCTCTATGGGAGGATGACAGACTATCAGCATCACCTGGAACAGTACAGACAGATGTGGGGCTGTGCAGAGCTCTGCAGGTCTGCAGCCCCACTGCCCTTCCCGGTGGGGCTTGGTCCTGGCAGCCCCTCCTCTGCCCCTGCTGCCCTGGTCCTAAGGCTGCAAAGTGGACAAAGCCGATGCAGGGGAGCCAGGCTGGGCTGGGCGAGGACGGAGGGTGAGA
Organism: Cnemophilus loriae; assembly: GCA_013397755.1. NCBI lineage: Eukaryota > Metazoa > Chordata > Aves > Passeriformes > Corvidae > Cnemophilus > Cnemophilus loriae. The sequence goes on from VZTF01004366.1 coordinate 320,037, forward strand.
GCATGGGCAGGGAGCAGTGTAGTGGGAGGGAGGCCTGGGAAGAGGCTGGGGGCTGTGCTGTGTCACCTTGTCCCCTCTGACCCTGAGGAGCTAATGCACCCCTTTGACTTTCCTGGCTTCTCACACTCCCCCCTGCCTGCACATCAACACTTGATCCTGGGAAACCACCCATGTTTCTTCCCTGTCTCTGCAAATGGGATGCTCGAAGCCTCAGACAGAGACTTCCAGGGGTTACTAGTGCCCCGAGCAGAGCATGGCGACCCTTCTGCAGTGTCCCAGCAGTCCTGAGAGCTCCATCCAGCACACCCATTGGTCCCACCCTGGCAAGGCCAGAAGCATCCACAGGAAGGTGATGTGTACTTACAGCCTTCATCCTGGGGTCCAGTGCCAGGGAGCCGCTGGTCTCTCAGCTGCAGCCCCTTAGGGTGGGCGCAGGACTGGGTGACTGCTGCCCGGCCCTGCAGCCAGCCCCTGCCCAGCGCCTGGGGGCCCTTGTGCCGCACGTGGTACGGGACACTCCGGCCTCGAACGCAGAGGGTGTTCATGTCGTTGGGATCTGGGCCTCGGATGTGCTGTGGTAGGGCCTCAGCTGTAGAGCTGTATATGACCCTGTGTCCCAAGGGCTGAGCTGGGACTCCCAGGAATGAGATAAGCATCATTAAGTCGCGGGTGTTGTGGTCCCCGAGGACACCCCAGGGAAACTGCAGCTGGAAGGAGGAGAGGAAAATGGCCATAGCTTAGTTCTGTAGGCCTTGGCAGGAGATGGGAAGGAATAGTCTTCTCTAGTCATGCACAGGTGCTCACTAAAGCATCACCCTGCACTTTGTCCCCAGGTATGCCCCCACCACCATTCCACACTCACATCATCCTGAAGGCACAGCAGCTGATCTGCCTGCAGCGGACCCCCATCCTGCCCCACCACAGATGCTCAGTGCCCAATTCACTTGTCACCATCCTTCTGCCTCGGCTGTGTGGGGTGGCTCTGGGCAATCCTGTTACCTGGCTCTGGAGGGTGCAGGATTCCTGGGTGTCAGCTGTGGGGAGCAGCCGGGAAAGCTGGTCAGTGATGCCTAGGTCTCGGATCAGCTTCTCACGCTGTAGCAGAGCATTCACTCTCCTCTTCTCTTCATGTTCCACGATGTCCTGGGGCTGCATGGAGTTGTACTGCATGCGTTGCACCTCGGCAGAGAAACACCTGAGCTATAGCAAAGCTGAAGCTGGGATAACAGACAGGTGAGACAAAGACATGAGCTGCTCCAACCCTGGCGACAGTTACAGTCTCAGGGTGGGACAGAGATCCCAGTGAGAGCCAAAGTGGAAAGGCACAACGCTGGTGCTTGCAAGTACTGCCAACACAAGTTGTTGACTCTGAACTTCATGCAGGGAGTCAAACCTGGAATTTCTGTTCCATGGGTGCACCAATGGCCCAGCAGCTCCCAGAGCCATGTCACTGACGGAGAGCCCACGGACAATGCTGACACTGAGGTACCTTTCTATCCCACGTCTTGGTGCTTCTGTGGGTGAGGTGGGTTGTAGGAGCTGTGCTTTTATTCTGGATCCTCTCTGTTTTCTTCTTCCTGGTGGCAGCTTCCAGCTTTTCATTTTTCAGGCGAATCTCCTCCAGCTGCTGCCTGCCACAGAACAGCAGAGTCAGTCACTGGCTCAGAGCCACAATAACAAAAGGCTGTGGGGCAGCCTTCAACCTGAGAACATTTACTGCAGGCCGAAGTTCTATATGAATAGCCCATAATAAAGTGTGTGAAGAGATGGGATAAGGATGCTTGTAAAGAGAATTTTAAAAGAGAAATGCCCTTGGATTAGGCTGTGCCTGCCAAAAGGGAGGGGGACATTTAGGAAATGGTGTCTCCAGGGTCCAAAAGTCAATGGAGTACTGCCCTTGCCTCTCTGGGGTCCATCTAACAGGAGGTACTTTGCTGTGGTGCCACAGCACATGCAGGCTCCTTCCTGTCCCCTCCCACTCTCCCCACTTTCTAACACCTACCAAGCAGCAGAGGTGCTCCCCAGGAGGCATCAGGAGCAAGTGGTCTCCATGCCACCTGTGAGAAGTGGGTTTCTGCAGGAGCAGCGTACCTGGCATACTCTTCTCGTGCCTTGGATGCTGCTGTTTCCTGGAAGAGGGACCTGCCCTGCTGGAAGAATGGCTCGTACTTCTCTGTCCCAGGTGCTGGGTAGATGCGTCGGAACCCCCCCAGGTGCTCGTTCTCGTAGGTTTCAGCCTGTGCCAGCCAGGCAGCCTGGCTGCTCTCCTGCTCCCTGCGCCTGCAGCAGGAGGGAGGACAAGGAACTGTGGAGGGAGGCTCCGGGGCAGGCAGAGTGCAGGGCTGACATGCTCAGCATGTCCCAGGGTTATCCCCGGACTCCTGGTGGAAACAGCAGCTGGAGAGAGCTGCGCTCTGCCTGCAAGGCAGCAGGCTCACTGAACACAGGCTTGTGAAAGGACACACAGACAGATGAAGGGGAAACCCTCAGCCCTGGAAAGGACCCCTGCCCTGGAGAAGGGCCCATGCCCAGGCTACCCCCAGTTCCTGAGGCAGGGCTGTGGTTCCTCATGTGAGCATTCCTGCCAGCCCAGGATGCTGGCACTGCCCTTCCCCAGCAAAAGAGATGACAAGCAGGTGCAGCTTGGGGATAGCTTTGTCAGTGCCCAGAGCACCACGTGTCACAGATCTCCTGGTACCCAGAGAGGAGCCCTGGCTCTTCCTTACAGGATGCAGATGGCTTGGCAGAGCACAGAGGCTGCACAATGCCATGGGCTCTGGGAGCTTCCACCAGCCAGCCCTGGTGTTATCCTGCTCTGTCATGCCCTGTCTTTGCTCACTGGGGACCTGCAGCACTGTGGAGGAACAGCAATACCTGGACTCACGGAGAGTCTGGTTGGCCTGGAGGAGCCGCTCCTTTACACGCCGCTTATCTTCCTCCAGCACCTTCTTTCTGTCGCAGGCGTGCACATTGATCAGGTTGAAGGTGTCACACAGAAGGGCATCCTTCACCTCATGGTCTAGCTGAGAATCTGTGTTGAAGCTGGGAGAGTGGTTCACCTGCCAAGACAAGCAAGTAACCTAACCTGGCACCCCAGCTCCCAGCCCATGGCCCCAGCCATGCCCCACACTGTTCATGCATGCCCTTCTCAGTGTCAGAGACAGGAAGCAGGAAGCCACACGCAGCACTCTCTCCTGCAGTGGGTTGCCCACTTGTGCCACAGGTCACCTGGATCCCACCCTACAGGGTGTAGGCAGGGGGCAGCTGTCACAAATTCAAGGTGCTCACAGGACAAGGGGTCTGAAGGCTTGGGAAACTCCCTGTTGTTAGATGGTGTGCAGGAAATGGGTTTTCTTGGATCCTGCCCACAGCAGGTTGGTTGGCTTCATAGCCTGGTTAATTCTGTGAGCAAGGTGGCCCTTTTGAATCAAACAAGCCCTGTTCATCCCAACCCCCTATCCTAGTCCGCCAGCTCTGAGCTCTCCACTCCTTCCTCACCTCCAGCAGCCATGGCTTCAGCCTTCTATCCAGCAAAATGTCAAAGCCCAGGATTTCAAAGCAGGCACAGCCAGTATTGTGGTTGGAGAAGCAGCTCTGGTAGTGGTGTTTCAGCACAGGGTGAGCCGAAATCAGCGTCTTTATAACAATGTCATCAATATCTGCCCAGAGCTTTGTTGTGTCATAGCCATGCTCTGCCATCCAGGCATTCAGGGTGGACAGCTTCCTGTGTGGGGAACAGGAGGTGGTAAGGGCTCAGCTGTGTCACCCCAGGAAAGCTGAGGTAAACCAGTGTCCCCAGGCAGTGTTCTTCCAGTACACAGACGTGCCAGTACCTCTTGCTGCCCACTGTGTCATCCTGGACGAAATTCTCATTGTGTTTGTTGATTGCATAATTGGTCAGGTGCATGCAGATGTCACCCTGGCAGGGAACCACAAGAGACATTTGTTCACTCTTAACCACTGAGCAAGAACAGGAACAGCCCTACCAGATACTCCCATGTTCTTTTCTGCCTGAAGCATGGGCAGAGTAGGAATGGTGTGGGATTAAGCATGCTCATCAGGGCCAGAAGCAGAACATGCTGTCCAGAGACACCAGGGGGGCTTCATTCTGCAGGTTTTCAAAACCTGATAGGGTGAGACCCCGAGAAACCAGATACAAATTTATTGTTGACTGAGTTTTGAGCATGAGGTTGGAGACCTTCCAAGGTTCCATCCAAGCAAACAACTCCATGATTCTGTGGTAATGCCAGTAAACAGCCCAAATGTGGGGCCTTGGGGTAGATCTACTACCCCTCCTGAAATACCTCCTGTGAGGAGGAGGAAGGGGTATAGAGAAAGAATAGGAAAGCATCAAGCTGGGACTCCTGCAAACCCCAATACCTGCCTTTTCAAGGTCTGGAATGCCCCCAGGACAAGTTAAGGACTGACACCTACAGATACTATATGAGTTTTTTTGAAACTTCCTTTTTACCAGGTTTCTCCTGCTGCGATCGATGTACCTCATGGTAGCAAACCGGGCCAGGCCCTCCTTGTAAAGAAAAATCCTCAGTGGGTCACAGGATGTGACCAGCACGTAGATGCGCATGTCAAACTTGAAGCCATCGATGAGGAAGGGCTGTGAGGAAAGAGGCAGGAGCAAGGGTGAGGTGAGGAACTGCTCTGTCGGCCTGTGCTGCTCAGCAGAGGGCAAGCTTTGTGCCCCCGATGTGCTGCAGCCACACCCACACCTCCAGCAGACCTGAGGAGATCCGGGGAGTATGGGGGATGCTGGCAGAGTGAGGAGGCCGGAATCCTACCCCAGTGTTCTGGGACTGTCCCAGTACCTCAGAGATGTACTGCTGACAGATCATGCGTTCCCCATGCTTGATCTCCTCCGGGTGGTGGGTTATGAAGATCCCTCTTCCCTGGCAGCTGTTGTCGGGCTTGCAGATGAACGTTCTTGTTTTCCTCATGCATCTGTAGGCATGGAAATCTCCGTAGCTGTGCAAGGAAGGGGTGACTATCACCAGCTGCAAAAAACACCCCTCTGAACTCTCTCCTAACAGCTGGGCACTGAAATCATGGCGCTGCAGGCCAGCACACACTGAACTTCTGCAGGGGAGGAATTGAACCCCCATTCCTAATCTACAGGAGTCACAGATTGGTCCATGTGTGCCCTGACCCAGCTCTCCGCATCCCACCTTTTCCTTGCACACATCTCCACCTGTACCGGTAGGTCTGTGGAAGAGGTCACCATGGTGCGTGCCAAAGCAAGTTAAGATTTGGGCTCTGGTGCCCAGAAGGAGCAGGTGAGCAGCCTCCCCCTCCCTGTGTCATCATCCCCGTGGCGCTGTCCCACACCACTCACTCGGCTGGCAGGCACCACGTGCGAGGGAAGATGTTGTACTCCTTGGGGAAGAGCCGGAGCATGCGGTTCAGGTTGCGAGCCAGCAGGTCCTTACGGCACAGCTCGATCATGCCTGGGAAGTGGTTGATTTTCTGAAAGTGGGGCAGAAAAACCCAGATCAGCAGAGGCCCTGTGGAGATGGATTCTCCCCACCCCGAGGAGAGCCTGTACATGGACAACCAGCAGCGAGAGGGAAGCCAGGCCTGTGGCTGCCTTGAACTACTGCTGAGGGGTGAGACTTGCTACAGCTGCTTTATCTGAGCTTCACTAGTGATTTATCTGCCCATTCCATCTTAGCCCTGGAGCACCATAAGAGCCGTTTATCATCGACAACTGTTTATTTCACAGCACGTTACACTGGAACACTCCTGCTCCCACCATAGCTGCTGAATGCTGCTGGTGACACCAACCAGGGACACAGCACAAGGAAAGGCATCTGACCCTGCGCCCTAGAGCCGAGGTACAGATGGCACATGGCAGTGCTTTGGGTGCTTCTGTTTCACTCTGCCACCACATGCTGTTCCACAGACAGCCTTGTGCCACCCTCCTCCCTGAGCAATTCCTGCTGGGCAGCCATTCTGTTTACCTGGAACCGCTTCATTTCCATGAGGCGCTCCAAAGAGACTGAGCCGTCCGTCCAGTACACCGTCCACTCCTCGTTCTCTCCTGCTTCCTTCAGCCCGCAGTGCTGCGCCGCCCGCCGCACTGTGCCAAGGCAAGCAGTGACAGGGGCCAGGCAGGAGAGCCACGTACGGGGACTGAGAAACCCCCAGAATAACCAAGGATGGAATGTAAAACAAACCTCTGGCTGAGGAGCCACATACAGGGACTGACACGCCCCCAAAATAACACGAGATGGAGTATGGAATATGCTCTCTGGGCTGCAGTTCCCCTCTCAGAGGTATAAGGTATTGGCATGACCCCTTGGGAGGTGTCAGGAACACCAGTTTTATCTGGCCAACCCCCTAAGCCTCTGACTGCAAGTTCTGGGAGCTCTTAACTCTCTAATTCCAGCTGTCTTGAGGTGCCAGGGCCCCTCAACAGCAGGGGTCTTACACCTCACAGGCAGATACAAGTCTTGCAAAGGTGTGAATTTAACCTCCCAAATCAAAGGTCTTTCAGCAGCAGAAAACAGCTCAGCAGGAAAAGGTCTCTGCTGGGATGGTTCATGCTAGTGCCAAGTATGAATTTGGCAGGGCCGGGGAGGTGATGGGGATCCACGTACACCAAGATCCCTAAGCAAAGTAGATTAATAACACCCCTCAAGGGCCAGGAGTTTGTTCTTTCAAGATCCAGCTTGTGGAAGGAAAGAAGAGTGGGAGAGGAGAGTGGACCAGCTCCCTGGAGTCACCAGGGATGGACAGCACAGGGAGAGGTTCCAGGTACAGATCCTGCCTGTTCACTACCAACTTCACCTTAAACAGTTGACAACCCTCAGGTCCTGTCTCCAAGCCCAGGTACTCCCTTGCACTGTACCTGATGGAACCCTTCTTGCCCATTTTAGCAGACAGCAAGCAAACACAAGTGTGGGGGATGTTGAGGGCTCGTGCTGCTGTTGCACATTTCAAATCGGGAGAAATCTCAACCCAAAGTGTGACAAACTCCCCACTAACACAGGGGCCCTGTGCCAGTCACTGGCAGCAGTAAATAAACCAGTGGGAACTGGGAGCCAGCGCCACTCCTGGCTGGGCAGGCACCTGGAGAGCCTGCGGGTGTGGGCTGGAAGCCCGCAGGGACCCTCCAGCCCCTCTGACTTACCACTCTCGTACTTGCAGCCGCTCAGGTTGATGGAGGGGACACTGGAATAGAGATGAGATGACAGTAGCTCAGCGAGGCACCGGGCACAGGGCAGAGCGGGGACACTGCCCCAGTCCCTCATGCATACACACACACAGCACACCGGGCAGTCTGACCAGGCCAGCCCCGGCTCGGTACAGCACTAAGGAGACGGGCAGGCTGGTCCTGGGCACAGAGCCGTGCCTGGGTGTGTCACACAGGGGATCGCTGGGGCAGTTCCAGGGGAACACTATTTATTTTGGGTCAGCGGGACCCCGGACCGGCTCCCGGTGGCTGGGGAGCGCCGGGCACCGGCTGGGCACTGTCCCACGGGGAGCAGCGGGGCTGGGGCACGGCTGGGCTGGGGCCGGGACCGAGCGCGAGTGAGGCAGCGGGAGGCGCCTCCGGGAGTGGCTGGATGGGCTCCATCCGGACCCTGCCGGGGGGCAGTGACCCCGCACTCGCCTGCGCTTCCTTCGCAGCTCGGGTCCGACAGGGGCAGCGGGGCGGTCCGGGGGCGCCGCGGCGACAGCCGCCTCCCCGCCCGGCGGGGTTCCCGGGAGAGGGCCTGGGCCCATGTTCCCCCCGCCGCCGCCGCCCGCCGCCGCCATCGCACCGCTCCCGGATCCGCCGCGTTCCCATGGCGACCGGACCATAGAGACGCGGGCACTGCCAGCCAGAGCGGCCCCGCGCGGTCACGTGACAATCACTTCCGCATCCTCCGCCTGCAGAGGCCCCTGCCGGTCCCGGTGCCGTTTGCTCTGCGGCGCTCCAGCCGCTGCCCGAGCCATCAGTTCAGTGCTCCAGCAGCCGCGCCAGCTCCCCGCCGAGGCGCAGCAGTTCGGGCTCGGGCAGCAGGTGCTGGCGGATGGCGCTCAGGGCCTGCACCTCGGTGATGTCCCGGTAGAGCGGCTCGGCGGGCAGCGGCAGCAGACCCGCCAGCTCGCACAACGCCACGGCGAAGGGCTCACTCGCCTTGGGGCCGAAGAGAGGCCGGCGCGCCCACAGCAGCACCCGCAGCCCGCGGCCGCCTCCGGGCCCCGCCGGCGGGTCGCCCCGCATGGCCAGCACGTTGCAGGCCAGCCCGGCACCGCCCAGGTGCTCCGCCGCCCGGTACACGGCCCGCGACACCGGCTCCAGCGCCGCGGGGCCGGGGGCGAAGAAGAGGAAGGCGGGGGCCGGTCCGGCGCGGAGCAGCCCCAGGCGCGGCCCCAGCGGCTCTGCCGGCGCCTCCTCCAGCGGCAGCGGGCGGTCCAGGTAGAGCCCGTGCAGGTGCAGGTGGTTCACCGAGGCGCCGCCGCCCAGCCCGTTGAAGCCCACGCGGAATCCGGGGTGGGCGCTGAGCAGCGCCGCCTCCAGCGCCCCGCGCAGCGCCGGGGCTGTCAGCACCTGCGGCAGCCGCCGCGCCGGTTCGGGCAGCAGCAGGACGTGTCCCCGCTCCAACGGGCTGGCGTTGATGGCCACCAGCAGGGGGTCGGGTGGCGGCCCCGGGCCTCCGGTGCGGCGCAGGCGGAAGAGCAGCTCGGCGGGGCGCAGGCGGGTGAAGTTGAAGGCGCCAGGGTCGAAGGGATCGCGGAGGCTGCGGACGGGCTGCGGCGGGCGGCGCTCCGCGCTGCGCTGCTCGTTCAGCTGCGCCACGAGGCGCAGGGGGCCGGGCAGGACGCGACTAGGCAGCGGTCCCAGCCGGTACCGGAACAGCCCCCGCTCCATACGGTCGCTCCAGCCCGCCAGCAGCACCCGGTCGAACCGGGAGGGCGCTGAGTCCGGGTCGCCCCAGCCGGCTGCCTGCAGCACGAAGTCCTCTTCGCCGTACACGAACTCCTCGGGGTTCGGCTCGCCCGGCTCCCCTCCTGCCATCGCCGTCATCTCCGCTCCTGGCAGCCCCNGTGCGGAGGGAAGCGGCGCCATGGGTGGCTCGGCCAGTCTGATCCCGGGGGATTTGCTGAGAGAGTACCAGGTACCGACACCGGCACTGGCACCGGGGGAGGGGCGCGGCTGCAGTGGGGGGCAAGGCAGGGCGGCGCGGTCCCGAGGCAGAAGGTGCCCAGAGGCCAAGGAACCCATGGCTGGGGTGCCCTGGGTCAGGCCTTGGCCCCCGTGCCGGTGCTGACCCGTTCTCTCTCCGCAGGAGCTGACGTTCCTGAGCAAGCAGGAGATCTTGCTGTAAGTACCGCCGGCCGGAGTACCGTAAGTGCAGCGGGATGGAGGCGCGAACCCTGCCCCTCCTCGTGCCCCCGATGCCGGCCCGGTCCCGCAGGGCTTCAGCCTCTGCCGCGGGGCTCCCGTTCCGCCGAGACGCCCAGCTGGGCCGGGAGGTGCCGCTGGCACTCCCTAACAGCCGGGTGTGATGGGGCAAAGGTCCGCGGCTGCCGCTGGTGGCCCGGGCCGGGCGGTGACGCCCTGGCCAGCGGGGTAGGGGCTGGGGGCCTGCCTGAGCCCGCGGTGAGCCCTCTGAAGCCCCGGACCTCGGGGTGGGCAGCAGACGGACCGGCTCCTCTCCCCGGTCCTGGGAGCAGCTGTGGGACCCTTGGCCGACACGCTCCCACCCGGCAAAGTTGGCAGGAGCTGTGGGAACAGGCCGCCCGGCCCTGGGAAGCGCTGCCGGCACGGCTGGTGCCCAGACAGGCTGCTGCCATCCCGCTCGCACCACAGAGCCGCTCTTCTTCTTGCCTCTTAAAGTGCCTACAAGAGGTTCAGTGAACTGCTGCCAAAGGAGGAGAGAGAGAACGCCTGCTCCGCACGGGTTCCCAAGAGCCAGATCCTGACACTGCCTGAGCTGCGGGTATGGTGCCTGGCAGACACAGGACACTGCCGCTCCCGGGTTAGGGCCCCATGTACCCACCATGGCCTCGCTGTGCCAGTTCTCTGTCCTCAGCTTCCTTATCCTCACTGACCAACTGAGGATCCCAGGGATCCCTGCTGTGCCATGGAGGATCCCAAGGATCTCTGCTGTGGAGGATCCTGGGGATTCCTGCTGTGCCACAAAGGATCCTGCTTATCCCTGCTGCACAGGGCTGCATCCCGGGAGGCACAGGACAGGTTTGACTGTGCCACGGGTGATGGAGCAGTGGCAGAGTGGGGCAGCTGCCCATCTGCCAGAGCAGCAGCCACAGCCAATGTGTGCCTGATGAAGCCAGCATGGCCCAGCCCTTCTTGAGCCATTTCTGTGTCTACAGGCAAACCCCTTCCAGCACCGGATCTGCCATGTGTTCTCAACCTCAGAGGCCGGCGATGACAGCATGTCGTTTGAAGACTTCCTTGATATGCTGAGTGTCTTCAGCGATTCTGCCACCTCTGACATCAAATCCCACTATGCCTTCCGCATCTTTGGTAAAGCTGGGGACAGGTGCTGTGTTCTGGGATCTCTGCACCTTGGGGAAGCGGGAGCAGGGTGATGAATCAATGTTCAGGAGGGCTGTCAGTGCCCCTGGAGCACCCACGGGGATGGTGGCTTTAGGAACACCCTGTGGGAATGCCTGGTTTGGCATGGTGAGGTGCACAGAGCAGTGCAGTGCCGGTGCTTGTGACTCTCTGGGGTCACTGCAGCCCTGCCAAAACCTACCTTGTCTCTCCCCACAGACTTTGATGACGATGGGATTCTGGACAGGAAGGACTTGGAGCAACTGGTGAACTGCCTGACAGGGCAGGGTGAGGAGTCTCGGCTGAGCAGTGCAGAGATGGAGCAGCTCATCCAAAATGTGAGGCCCATTGGCCAGGGCACGGGCACTGCACGGCCCCAGGCACAGAGCTCACCGCTCGCCTTCCCCCACAGATTGTGGAGGAGTCCGACATCGACAAGGATGGCACCATCAACCTCTCTGAATTCCAGCATGTTGTCTCCCGCTCCCCGGACTTTGCCAGGTGCGATGGTCTCTAGAGGCTGGCTGGGGATTCATCACCCTGCTTGCTCAGCTGGCACTGTGGTAGAGCTAGTGGTGGCAGGAGGGCAGGGCTGCCCTGTGACAAGTCTGCCATGGGAGACTCCATGGTAATGGCAGAGGGAACTGCACCCGAGGCTGGCTCTGCACCCCAGGCTGGCTCTACAGAGCCTCTCCCACATGGGGATTCTGGTCCCTGCAGTGCTGGGGCCTTGTAAACCCTTTGTGTGACCTAGCAAGCAGGTCCAGAACCTGTCATGTCTCTTGCAGCTCCTTCAAGATTGTCCTGTGAGCCCCGTGGCTGTCCAGCAGCTCTCCTCCAGTTCCTCCAGCACTCCTTCAGTTCCTCCAGCACTCCTCTAGTTCTGCAGCTCTTTGTGGGCTCAGCAATTTCCTCTTTCAGGGAGCACAGGCCCAGCCCCTCAATGGCCTGGCTGTGGTGCAATGCCTTGGGCAGGAACCCTCCTGCTCCCCTCTCAGGTGCCTGCTTGGAAGCAGGAGGTCCCAGGAATCTGCCACTCCTGCAGCCCCTCTGGTCTCCTAGCACTGGAATTTGAATCCTTATGCATTCCAAGGGCAGCTCTGCAGGTGAGGGAGGAAGAGCTGCTCTTGCCTGGGGCCACTCTGCACCAGCACAGCCCCTCTCTGCCCTCAGGACCAATTCCTATGTTGTGCCTTCTAGCAGCAGGCAGGGAGCTGCCTCCCCTGCCAGCCTCTTGCTGCCTCTCCTGTGTTTCTGGGAGCCTCCCTGCTGCCACATGGATCCATTTCTCTGAGCAACAACCCGAACGTGGATCCTCTGAGCAATAACCAAAATGTGGATCATTTTTCATGAGCAATAACCCAAACAGGGGTGCTTTCTCTGAGTAGTCACCCAAGTATCATTGTACAGGTGCCACCCCACAGCAGAGCCATCTGCCCACGGCTGTGCTCAGAGCCTGCTCTCCTCCTCCTCCTCCCTTTCTCTCTTTGCTCCCTTCTGGCTCCAGCGCAGCAGCTGCTCTGCCGCCCTAGCCTCTTCCTCCCCCAGTCCCTGTGAGGACACAATTAAAGGGCTCCGGTTTCACCCTAGCTCTTTGCTGCCTTTGTCCGGCTGTGGGACGGGTGCCACGAGGGTGCTGGGGACATGGGCTCCTGCCAGGCCTCTGTGCTTGCGCACCAGCCGCCACTCCAGGGGATAGGTTCCACGTCCTGCTCCACGACAGCCCTTTCCATGGGCCAGCTCCTTCCCTCCCTCCTCCACCCTGGGATCCTTCTGGGCAGCACAAAGACCTCAACGCTCAGGCTGGAGGCACCAAGAGGAATCCTGGGCAGGCGAGTGGTACCATCACTGTGGGCAGCACCAGGGTCCTTTGTCCTTGTTGAGGCATCGTCTCTGCCCTGGCCTGCAGCCAGCGGCCCTGCCAGGACTGGTGTGGGGCCTGGGGTCCGGCTGGCCCCGCAGAGCCCCCATGCTGGGGCAAAGCAGCTGATGGCTCTCAGGGCTCTGGCATGGCTGTTTCTCACATGGTGGCTCGTGCTCCTGGTGCTGCCAGCCTTTTCAGCTTGCTGCCCCACGGTGCTGACAGGATCTGCCCGCTGAGGCCTGTGCCCCTGCAGCCCCAGGGCTGTGTCTGCTGGCATCTCACCAGCCAACGCCTCCAGTGGCTTTTTTGATGTTCCAGAACAGGCTGTGCAGGAAGTTCAGCGCTTGGGTCCAGCTGGGAGCAAGGCAGTGCTGGTCCCTCAGGGGAATCCTGCCTGGGCACGCCAGCTCTGTGCAGAGCTCACAACTTCCCCCAGCCCTGTCCTGGCACTGCTAGTGCTTCCCAGTTGTGTGAGGGCTCAAAAGCAGCACTGCACTGCAATCCCAGTCCTTGCCCTCAGCCACCACGGAGTCAGGTCCTGCTAGCAAAGTGTCCATGGTCTGCCCACAGCAAGGTGGGATGGGGACAAGGACCTGATGCTCCCTGGGTGGGCAGTGGGCCTCACATGCAGTACAACACTGTGGTCCTGGGAAGGGGGATGTCACAGCCTCTCTCCTGCTGGGGGCTGCCCTCCTCCCAGCCCCAGGCACCAAATTCTTACTCCTGGTCACCTCCACTTTCTCCCATTTCTTATGGTGCCAGGATGGCATCACCCCATCACTCTGCGCTCCCTCACCGCAGGGGCTCCCTGCTCTGCCTGCACCACACTGCCACAGCACGGGCCTCCAGGCACGGCCCCGGGACAGCCGAGGGCTGCCGAGTGACAGCCTGCCAGTAGGTCACAGGGACTGTTGCCAAAGCCCTGGGCAGTGTCCGTCCACAGGCACACTGCCACTGTCCCTGCAGGGCCCCGCATGCCCTGGCCCAAAGCTCAGCCAAGCACATGAGGAGGGGACTCCACAGATCTGATGGCCAGCACAGTCCTCTGGCCCCCTTTGAAGCCATGGGCAGATCTTCCTCTGACTGCAGCAAAAGCCAGACATAGCTCCTCTCCATGGGGCCAACGGGGACGGTTCTGGCCTAGGAAGGCACTCAGCCCTGCTGCACAAACACGTGTCTGAAGGACTTTATATAAAAACAACAGACGTTTCTGCAAACGCACATGGGGCTGCGGGGGTGTCCCTGCCCACCCAGCGCAGGGGAAGCTGCCCCCAGCTCCCCTTCCCCGGACACAATTCACATTTTCCACATATTAAAAACGAACCAAGCACAGACACACAGCACATGCCGTGGGGCTGGCACCACCCAGCCGCACACATGGCCCTGGGTCCCCCAGCGGGACGTCACAGTGAGTTGGGGCACGAGGGGTCTGCAGCCGCCCCCTCTGGCCCTCTGCATAGAGGGGGTCAGGGCCCGGCAGAGCTGGGGCCGCCACCAGCAGCCTGAGCCAGGTACCATGTAGCAGTCCCCTGCAGCAAGGACACTGGGCTGGAACCATCCCGCAGGTCCCTGGAAGGCATGTGGCACCCCTCACACGCACAAGTACCAAGGTGATGCCCAGGGAGCCCGCGAGGCTCTAGACCCCACTGGCTGGTGGGTGCTGCCGCAGAGTGTGGGTGCCAGGCTCTGGGCATGCACACACAGACAACACGGACCCTGGCTGCGGCACACGGTCCGGCGAGGCTCAGCAGAGCGGAAGCAGTCGTGGGTGAGGGCTCGGCTCTCATCCCCGTCACACCACCGAGTCCTGGATCTCAGAGCCCAGGCGCACCCGGGGTCTTTGGCAGGCGGGAGACACCTCCACGAAGCTGTCCCGGACGTGGAGAGGCCTCTTCTCCGACTCAGAGAAGGTGCGTGGGGGTCCTGGGGGCTCATGCACGGGGGTACTGACCATGTAGTTGTCCTGCAGGGCCTGGTAGCCCTTGTGCTCAGGAGCCGTGCTGGGCAGGCTGCTGCCATTCAGGGGCAGGCTCTCCACTGGCTTGCGGGGCGGCTTCTGGTGCCTGCTAGGGTCGCTGGGCTCCAGCAAGGCCTTCATGCCGTCATGGTGCCGGTGCAGGACAAAGAGGGCCAGCACGAGGACAGCAGCAGCAAAGAGCACGCACATCACCAGGAATTCGGTCCAGTAGGTCTTGCCGTCCAGCCGTGCCGCAGCACTGCCCACTGCTGAGGTGCTTCTGGATGTGCTGACTGTCTCCAGGGTGTCACGGCCAGCAGCCACCTTCCTGCCAGACTTTGGTGGCCCAAGGGCTGGCTCTTGCACGCCCACGCAGTAGCTGGCCATCAGCTTGCGGAATCCCTCCTCCAGTGACCAGCACTCATAGGTGCCTGCACGCTCTGGGCTGCCCACCAGAATGAGGGCCCCGTCGGGAAGCACCAGGTAGGAGGCGTTGACAGGTGCCCCATTGTGCAGCCAGCGCCGTGAGGCCAGGTTGGACAGCAGCTGGCACGGCAGCCGCTGCACCGCATTGGGAGGCAGCTGGATCTGCTGGCACGGGGCGCCTGAGGCTGCAGAGAGAACCCATGGGAACATCAGCGAGGGCACCCCAGCTGTGGGCAGGGGGCTGATGGGAGTGTGGTGCAGCAGAAGTCTGGGATGTGTGGGAGCCCCCGGGACACGCACTCACATGGTAGCGGCAGTGGGAGCTCACCTGGGGGCAGGAGGATGCGGGGACGGGGCTGGGAGGCATTAGTCAGCTGGCAGAGCCGCTCTGTGTCAGCATCCTCGACGTCCTGGGCCCAGAGCCTGGGAACAGAGTGAGGGCAGGGCAGTGCAGTGCCGTGGGGTGCCGGGGGATGGAAGAGGGTGCAGCACTTACTGTGGGTGTGCCGGGGGATACGGGGTGACCCTGCGGCAGGCACCCCTGCTCCAGGCGCAGAAGGGGTCCCGTGCCAACACACATTCCCCACAGCTGCGGTACAGGCTGCAGTTGGCAAAAGGCACCTGGGCCACTGCTGTGTAGGTAGCTGCATAGACAAGGCCCTGCGGGAGGGGACATGCTGGGGTCAGCGAGGTAGGCTCCTGCACACCCCTGCCTTCCCAGTTCTCTGTCTCCCAGCCCACAGACAGGACCTGCCCCAAGCAGGCTGAGCCCCCAGTGTCCCCCCTTGCCCTGGCTCCTGCCTGGTCCTGGTCCAGCAGCAGCTGGAGAATGGGCTGCCCGGCAGGGAAGAGGCGGATCTCCTCAATGATGTGCACACCGTGGTTCACCCGCACAGCCTTGTGCAGCCGCCCGTCATCTGCAAACAGAGGGGCTGTGCTGAACAGGGCCGGGGTGCATGGCACACACCCTGCCCTGCCAGAGCCTGCCTGCACCCACCCGTGCCCAGGAAGAGGATGTCGTAGGTGCTGTGCAGGCCCTGTGCACGGTGCACGCCGATCTGCTGGTAGCGCTGGTGGCTCTGCAGTAGCAGCGGCTGGCTGCGCACGGGGCTGTCCATCAGGAAGTGGTCCTTGATAAAGTTCAGCACCCGATCTGGCATCTGCAGCGACGAATTGATCTTCAGGTGCCGTGTGTGGCTGGTGATGCACTGCAGGGAAAGGAAGGGGCTCAGCACGGCTTCGGGAAGTGGGTAGGTACCATGCTGTGGCAGCCACCGGGACCAGGAGAGCAACAGGGGCAGTGCTGTGTCCTGTGCTCTGGCAGGTGCCAAGGGGCCACCTACCATGCCTGGCCGGGGCTCTGGCACGGGGCCGGTGTCCGTGTACCACTGCTGCGTTTCGCGGTTCACTTCCTTGTAGAGCCCGCCAAAGGCACGCTGCACGCTGCGCATGGGGAAGGCGCAGACGGCCGAGCTGCCCAGTCCACCCTTATTCCTGGTGGGGAGAGGCAGAGACCGCAGCAAGATCAGGCCCTGGCTCTGCCAAGCCCCCCATGCTGCCCTCGGTCCCCACCACTCACCACTGCGAGGTGAAGACACCGTAGAAGAGTGTCTCCCTCCAGCGCAGCTCGCCCGGGG
Source organism: Cnemophilus loriae (assembly GCA_013397755.1). Taxonomy (NCBI): domain Eukaryota; kingdom Metazoa; phylum Chordata; class Aves; order Passeriformes; family Corvidae; genus Cnemophilus; species Cnemophilus loriae. The sequence continues at coordinate 336,443 of VZTF01004366.1, forward strand.
TGAGCACAAAGATGTCCTGCAGCACGTTGAAGGGGAACCCATCCTCAGGGTGTGAGCAGAGCAGCTGTGCCTTCAGAAAGGTTGTCCAGCGCCGCTGCAGCACGCGCTCCCCACCCTGGTCCCCCTGCATGGCACAGTGGGTCAGGGTGCGATGCTGTGACTGTGGCCGTGGGGAACCCCATGGCCTGAGTGAGTGGAGCAGGGGTCCAGGCACCAAGGGTTGGAGATAGGCAGGATGGTCCCACATCTCCCCGCCCTGAGCAGTGAGTCACTCCCCAGGCACAGCCCCCACACACCTCTGCTGCCTTATGCCCACCTTGCACACTCGTGCGATGCGGGAGACGATGGTGTTCTCAAAATAGTCAAACTCCTTCCCAGTCTCACTGAAGAAGAAGTACACCTTGTCGTCGTCGCCTTCAGGGTTGCCGGCAGGGAGGCTCTCCCGCAGGTAGGCTGAGCCCACGAATGCTGGGTCTAGGGGCACAAGGACACAAGGACCCTCAGCACTACTGGCCCCATCCCTCGCCTCCCACACCGTTGGGGAGATGGACCCCGGGCAGCCACACCAGCCCCGGCACTCACCTTGCAGCCAGTTGAGGGAGTTCTCGGTCTTGAGGGCGATGCGGCTCTCCTGGCTGCGGGAGATGGTCGGCTCATTGCCCTGGAAGTTGCTGACGGTCCCGGCATAGAGCTCGCCGTCTGCCAAAGACAAATTCCCGCTGGGACCTGCCACGCGCCACCAGCACGGCCCTGCTTCCTGCTGGGGTCTGTGATAGCCTGGCCTTGGCTCAGCTTGGCCAGGCAAACGCAGGGAAGGGGAGGCACAGGGAGGAGGGCAAAGGTCCCAGGGCACTGCAGGGAGGGTGAGGCTTCCAGGGTGGCACAGGGAAGAGAGCAAAGGTCCCAGGGCACTGCAGGGAGGGTGAGGGATCCAAGGTGGCACAGGGAGGGCAAGGGTCCCAAGGCAGCGCAGGGAGGAAGGGCGAGGTTCCCAGGGTGTCGTGCCTTACCGACCATGACAGCTGTGGAGCGGTACTCAGGGTCAAAGGGGCAGCGTCCCTTCCCATCTTCCAATACCACCTTCCCCGATGCATCCCGCTCCAGGCTGAAGTGCTGCACATTCTGCAGCAGGATGAGGCTGTGAGCCAGCAGCACTTGTCCCAGTACCCAGGACCCCACTGCAGGGCCCTGACAGCATGGGGGGACCTGCGGGGGATCCTGTTCCTACTCACGATGTAGGCGCAGGCTGGGCTAAAGGCGCAAGTCCCACAGGTGTACAGGTGGGTGCTGTTCAGTTGCAGCAGCAGCTTGATATAGTTGTGACAGTCCCTCTGTGGGGGTCAGAGGACTCAACTCAGCCCTTGGCTCAGCTGTCTCACCCACACCCACCCTGCACAGGGCGCTGCCCACTCCCACCACAGCCTCCGATGCCTACTGGCAATGGGGCTCACCTGGGGGTCCTTGCCCTTGAATACACACTGCCTCTTCTTCTCCTCATCTGCACTCCACAGCAGCTGTGGAGAAGAGACAGTCACTGGGAGACCCCCTGTCCCTGGCTGGTCCACGCACAACCTCCTTGGGCTTGTTCATAGCAACCACATCCTCCCCCCGTCAAACATCTTGCTCTGGGGCAGTTGCTCCTGAATGCATGATAGCTCACACAAACCCAAAATGCTGGTGGGGAGGGGATCCCCTGCACTCCAGCTAGTTGGGTGCCCCCTCCCTCCCCAAGGGCAGCCCAGCCCATCCCTGGGCTCACCCTACGAACTGGGGAGCTGGGCTCAAAGTTGCTGGTGTTGAGAGTGAGGAGCAGTTCCCGCGCCCCCAGGTAGAGGGTCCCACCGTCCGGGCTCAGCAGGAGGGCCGTGTAGTTGGACACACCAGGTGCCTCAAAGCGCTGCACTACTCTCTCGGCCGAGTCTGTGGGGCAAGAGTGACAGGCATCAGACTCATGCTGGCACCTGACCCCCAGGACCCTGCACCACAGCTGCTCCTGGCCCCTCTGCCCAGCACCTTGGCCATGCTACCCACCCGGAGCAGCCAGGGCCAGATCTGGCTCTGCCCACACTGCCAGACACACGTGGCACCACACACTGCAGGGAACTGTGCAGGGCTGCAATAGTGCCCGAGGGCACCCACGAGGCACAGCCATGTCCTGGTCCTGAGGACGCCACAACAGCCCTGCCTAGCACTGGGGCAGCTGCCCGGCCACATCCAGCCCTAGAGCTCAGCCCTGCAGCATGGGAGGCTCAGCCCAGCCTCGGCCCACAGGGCCCCCAACCTCACAGCAGGGGGAGATGAGAGCTGGGAGTATCTCCCTGCACCAGTCCGCAGGGCTCAGCCCAGTGCTGCGGGTGCTGGATGCGGGGCTCAGCTCGGCGCTGTCCACACTGGCCCACAGGGCTCAGCCCATGCCGGACACGGGCCAGTGGCCAAGCTGAGTCAGAGAGCGCCCATCCTGTCCCATCCCGTCCTGTCCTGCGTGGGTGGCCTGGCCCCGGAAGCCCTTCCTCTCCTCCTGCCGCTCTGAATCAGATGGGCCTGGCTGTGTGAGCGGGACACGTCGGGCTGACTCACGCTGCCAACTCCCTGACCCCTGACACTCTGGGTACTCCCTGACCTCCCCCAACCCCCTGCCTGCTCCCAGAGTCCCACCAGGATAACTCTGGAGCTCCTGCCAGGCCCTGCCTGGTGAGAGTCAGTGTGAGGGCTTGAGGAGCTGTGGGGCAATGGTGCTGTGGGGTGGAACCCCGTGGCTCTCATCTCCCATGGCTCCACAAATGCCTCTAGATGGGGCAGCATCTCCCCCATTCTAGGGGGCTCAGCTGGCCCCAGCACCAGCCCAGCTCTCCCACAGTGGTGCAGAGAGGAAGAAGCCAATGCCCCAGGGCATCCTCCTGTGAGGGGTCCTGCAGCCCAGTGGTGGGGTGATGCCGCCCGTGGTGAGCACGGCAATGGAGGAGCAGCGGAGCCCCTGTGCCCTGCAGAGCTGTGCCGGCACAGGGAGCTAGCTGCTGGTGAGGCTGCCAGGGACCTGTCAGGACAAGACCTGCTTATTCCAGACAAACCTGCTGCAGGTACATCCAGTGCTCCCAGGGGAGCAGCTCGCAGCTCCTCCCTCCCACCAACCACAGCCCCACGCGGCCACGCTCCACAGGAGCCACCACCGGGCACACACTGGCCACTGGCCCGTGCTCCCTGCCCAGCTCCTCCTGCATTGCTGGGGTCCAGGCCAGGATCCCCAGGCACTGCCAATGACTGCAGCCCCACAGCCCCCAGAGCCTTACAGGTGTGCAGAGCACGGGTCAGAACCGGTCTGTGCAGCCAGGTAGGGCCAGGCAGCATGGCTCAACATGGCACAGCACAGCATGGCACGATGCTGAGCTGGTCCCAGCCTTGTGTGCAGCTCAGCAGGTCCCACATCTGCTGGAGCCACCACGGCCATGGCCAGTGGTCATGGGAGCACGTGGTGGGGCCACATCTACACCAATGAGCTGCAGCATGCTGAGCCAGGGAGCGCTCGCGGCTGCCCAAACCATGGCACCCTCCCAGGCCACCCAGCACAGGACGGGTTGGGCTTTGCTGGCCGGCAGCAGCTGGATCCAGCCACCTTCTGGCAGCACAGCCGTGGGTGGCTCCCCCACACGGCACAGCTGCCAGGGCTGAGCCCAAGCAGTGTGCCCCACTGCTCACCCACCCTGTGCCAGCTGCTGGGGGGTTCTGCAGGGCAGGAAGGGGCTGCAACCAGGCCCCCTACTCGTTACCACTCTGCCTGGCCTAGTACCCTCCCGGCTGTCCTTCCTTGGCCCCTGCCCAGTGCAGCCCCCAGCACTCTGGGGCTATGCGGCTGACGAGTGGCTGCAGTGGGGGCTCAGAGCTGTCCAGAGCTGAGCACTGCACAGTAAGGGGTTGTGGCGTGTCCCCCACCCCAGAGACATACTGAGCAGGGAGGGAGCCCACGGGCAGAGTCCCCCAGCCGGCTCAGCCCACCCCATCTTGTACAGAACACGGCTGCCACCATTGCCCTGCTTGCGGAGGCACAAGAACCCCTGAGTGCCCCAGACACACCCACCCTCAGTGCGGGTCTGGACACAGGGGTGCGTGTCCCTACACCTCGCAGCATCCCCGGGGCTCTGCCCCAGCCCTTGCTCCATGTCCCGCTGACAGAGGGTTCCCCGTGTCCTGGGGAGCTCCCGGGGCTGTGCAGCCTCGGCACTGTCACACGGCGTTTCCACGCGGCGTAGAGAGCCCGGGGGGACGCGGGACGCTCCGCCGCCCCGGGGGAGACGCCAGCCGGAGCCCTCTGCGGGGGCTGACTCCCTTCCCCGGTGCCGGCGGATCTTCACCCACCGAAGGTCAGCGGACACTTACCGTAGGGCAGGCTGACCCGCGGGACAGGCTCCGGAGCTGCCGAAAGCAGCAGCGCCGCCAGGACCGGCAGCACTGGCCGCGCCGCCATCCCGGACCGAGCGTCGGGGCTCCGCCGCGGCCGCGAAGCCGCCCGGGCGCTGCAGACCTGCGGGGAGAGAAGGGGCTCAGCGGCTCGGTACGGTACGGTACGGCCCGGCCCCCCGCGCGCCCGCCCCGCGCCGCC
>VZTF01004366.1:351860-372841 GCA_013397755.1 Cnemophilus loriae
GGGGGGGTGTGTGGGGGTGTGTCTGTCCCGCCCTGATTTCTGTACCCCGTGACCACTGGTGCCATTAAATGTCTCCCCAGCCATGGCACATCATAGCCACAGCTTTACAGTGCGGGCACGGGGGGCAGCCAGACCCCTCAGCTCAGCCTTGCCAGCCTGGGGGGGCTGTGCACTCCAGCATTTTGGCACTGGCCTGAAGGTAGCACATGGAGGTCCACAGCCCTGCCGTGCTGAAGAGGCCTGCCATGCTGAGGAGGGGTCAGGGCTGGCCGAGGCTGTGGCCATCTCCCTCCTGCCCCAAGGCTGGATGATAGCGGGGGGGAAAAGGTGGGTGGCAGGGGTAGTAGGCACACTGCCTTGTGGGGGACTGAGTGGTGCCACACCCAGAGCCACCCCCGGGCTTTTGGGGATGGGGCAGATGGTACTCAGCCTCAGGGAACACAGCCACCGACAGAAAGTGTAGGGTGTGTGTGGGGTCAGCACAGGTGTCCCAGACCCTGTGCCCTGGCTGGTCCCCAGGTCCTGATGCCTGCCAGGACCCTACCCAGCTCTGCCTGGGGGGCAAAGCTGTGGGTGCTGCGAGTCCTCTGCTCCACAGCAGGGAGAGTGAAGAGCCCAGAGAGTGGTCCCAGACTCAGTACTGCCCCAGCTGCTTCCCTGCTGTTCAACTGGGCATGGAGGAGGCAAATCCCCACCTCACAGGCTGCCCCAGTGAGAGCCTTCTCCTCGAGCCCCAGAGCAGCTGCGGGGCAAGGAGGGGGTGCCAGTTCCTTAGTGGGGGTTCTGCCAGGACCCCGCTCTGGTCCTCAGCCCCTCACAACCCCCTTTCCCCATACAGACCACACAGCTTACACGGGTTTACAAAGCACATTCGTTGAAGGGAACTGAACTCAGTGAAAAGATAAATCCAACCACGCAGCACATCTGAAAAAAATAAATTACTTTCAAAATACCATCATTTGCTGGGGCTGGGCTGGGTTTGCCTCCCCCGGATCCACCGCTGGCTGCAGCTCCAGACCCGGAGCTGTGGGCGCTGACTGCACCCTGAGCTTCTATGAAAATACTCTGTTCTGTGTCCCGGGGCCTGACACAGGGAGCCCTGGGGTGAGTGGGAAATGCAGACCCACCTCCTCATGCGGACAGGGGCTTCTGCCTGTCAGGGATAACCCCTGTGCAGGCGAGGGGGGGACCCAGGAGGTAGAATAATTAGTGATGCTCATCATCTTGCTCCACAGCAGCCCCTTCCATCCTTACTTATTCAGTGATCTGCTGGGTCTTGCCTCCCCTGCCTGCAGCTTCAGGTCACCAGGTGCAGGGTGCAGGCAGGGGCAGGGGGGCAGCAACAGAGCCAAGGCAGGTCCAGCAAAGGCTTCTGGACATCCCTGTGTTCCCCAAGCCCAGTGGAAGCCATCCCTCCAGCTCTGGGGGGCCTGGTTGGGTGCTGCAGCCTCTCTTAACCCCACCAAGCCCCCACAGCCCCACCAGCCTTGGCTACAACATGTTGTAGTAGGCCATCTCCTTCATGGCCTGCTCGGCCAGCGTGTGCTCATCTGGGGGGTTGCCCACAGCTCCGTAGCCGTAAGAGTTCTCCTCCTCGAAGTCATCCATCTCCTGCTGGCCATCCAGCTCGGCGTGGTCAGCCCCAGCTAGCTCCATCATGGCATCTAGAAGTCAGCACAGGGACACACAGTGATGGACCTGTGGGGAGGGCTGGGGCCAGCAGCTCCCCCCTCACTTAGTTTGGAGCCCAAAACTCCCCGGGAGCCACAGCCCTGCTCGATCTGGGCCACTTGTGGTGGTAGCTCTTGGGTGAGAAGACATGAACTTGCTGCAGCCACCACGGCACAGCCCAGCTCCCAGCGCTGTGGGCACTGCTGGGGGCAGCCATGATGCCCAGTCCGCGCCAGGGACCCACCTTGGCTGTCCAGGCTGATGTCCATCACCCCGTGCTTGACCTTCATGTGCCGGCTGAGGTTGCCCTTCAAGTTGAACTTGCTGGAGCAGTAGGGACACTTGAAGGGCTTGCTGCCGGCGTGCAGGTGCATGTGCCCCAGCAGGTTGTACATGCGGTTGAAGGACTTCCCGCAGACCTGCCGGCAGTGTGCCCACGGTCAGCCCCCACAGCTGCCAAAGGCTCTGTAGCGCAGACCTGGCCCCCAGGCTCCCCTGGGGCTCCCACCAAGGGTAATGGGGCTACTGCGCTCCTGGAGTCCCTCGTGGCTCCTGCCAAGAATAATGGGGCTCCCTCCCTCCTCCCACTCTGTGTGGGGTGCTTGAGAATGCAGCGTTGATGCTGCTGGAATCTCCAGAGCATCCAGCACTGGTCAGAGAGAGGCACTGGTTGTCATTTCAGCAGCAGCAATGCTCCCATCATAGCTTGGAGCAGATATTCCATGCCCAAGCAAGCAGGGGAGGCATCACAAAGCTGCTTCCATGCCCAAGGGCTCAGCGTGGCCAGATTCCTGGGGGCACAGCACAGCAGGAGCTGTGCTCCCCCATCCCCAGCTCCATCAGCCCCCAGTCCCGCTGGTACCTTGCACTTGAACGGCTTCACTGGTGAGTGCACGATCATGTGGGTCTTGAGCGTCTGCTTTTGCACGAAGGTCTTGAAGCAAATGTGGCACTGGTAGGGCCGGACGCTGGTGTGGATCAGCATGTGCCGCTTCATGTTGGCCTGGAGGGTGAACTCCCGCCCACACACCTCGCATTTGAACTCCTTCACGCCCTGCCAGGGGTGGGAGAGCTGTGGGCCGGGGGGGAGCTTGGGCAGACCCCCAGGCACTGGGGACACACGAGTGGTGCCAAGAATGGAGAAGGGACCCCATGGGCAAGGGATGCGTTCCCCGTGCTGAGCACAGCACGGCGTATATCTGAGAGCCCAGCCTGGGCTGATCCCAGCAATGTGCAGGGGTGGGTGGGGGCTGTGGTGGGGGCTGGACAGGCTCTATAAGTGCAGCTGAGTGGCAGCACTGCTCTGGGGCTCAGCCCAATTGCTGCCCATTAAAGAGGCCCTGGAAAAGGGCAAACACCCACATACAGCCTGCCCAGAGGGGCTGTGACAGCTCCTGGACAGGACCCCCCAGATTACCCTGCAGCAGGCCTAAAACTCTCTCCCTGAGGAAGGGAAGCCCCAGAAGGGCAGGGCCTGGGTCCCAGGGACCCCCTCACTGCATGTCAGTGACCCCAGCTAATGCCAGCCACAGGTGCTACTGCCCACCTGCACCACCCACCTCCTCCCAAGACTGGGGGCACTGGGACACTCCTCTCTGCCAGCACCCACATCCAGATCTGGCACATCTCCTCTTGGCACGATGAGGGCAGCACCCCAGAGGACCCTTAGCCCCTACCTTGTGCGTGAGCGAGTGCTGCTTGAGGTGGTGAATCTGGCTGAACTCCATCCCACACTCGGTGCAGACAAAGGGCCGGACGTTCTGGTGCTTCAGCATGTGGTTCTGCAGCTGGCTGCGGTAGTGGAAGGACTTGCTGCACTCCAGGCACTGGTAGAGCGTGGGGCCCTGGTGCGTGGCCAGGTGCCGCTTCAGCTGGGTGAGCGTGGAGAAGTCCAGCCCGCACTCCACACACACGTGGCAGCGCCCGCTCTCGTGCTTCACCTCGTGCGCCTTCAGCTCGCTGGGGTAGGCGAAGCCACGGCCGCAGAAGCGGCAGCTGTAGGGCTTGATGTCGGTGTGCAACAGCATGTGCCGCTTCAGGTGGCTGGTCTGAGTGAAGGCTTTGCTGCACACCCCGCACTTGTGGGGCCGTGTGCCCTGGTGGGTCAGCAGGTGGGTCTGCAGGTGGCTGGGCTGCTTGAACAGCTTGTTGCAGTGAGGGCAGGAGTGGGGCTTGATGCCGTTGTGGCCCAGGATGTGGGTCACCAGGTTGTACTTGGAGGTGTAGGACTTCTCGCACATGCGGCACTGCCAGCGCTTCTGGCGGTCCCCTGCCTCCACCAGGTAGGAGTCATCGATCTGCACGTTGATGTCCAGCCGGTCCAGCTGCGCCTTCCTGCTGTGCTCACTGGTGCCACCGGCCGCCTCCAGCTCCCCCGGCTCCTGCCAGCCACAGCCCTGCTCGCTCTTCACCTGCTCTGGGGATGCCGGCGCAGGTGCCTCCGCCTCACCTGGGGATGGGGTGCCCTCCTCAAAGGTGCCCACGGTTTGTGGGGCCCCCACAGTGCCGCTGGCCAGGTCACTGCCCCTGCGCCGGCGCTCAGTGCCCTCCAGCTCCCGATGCCGGCGCAGGTGCCGCAGGCGTCGGGGCTTCCTGCTGAAGGTGCCCAGGTCGATCATCTTCACGGCACCACTCTGCACCGCCGGCTCCTGGCCGGGCTCTGGGGGCTGGGGTGGATGGCTGTGCTGCCCCTCGCCCTCCTCGTCCCCAGGGACAGACACGTTGTACGGTGGCTCAGCCTCCACCTCTGCCTTCTCACTCTTGACCTTGGGCATCAGCCTCACAGGTGGCCTCTTCCTCCTCCGGGCATGCTTCTCCAGGGAGGAGTCTGCCTCCAGGGTGTCCTCGTCCTGCCCATCGCCAGGCACCTGCTCCTCACCCTCAGGCTCCCCAGGCTCCATGGTGGCATTGTCCAGCTGCTCCCCGGCCAGCCCCGGGAAGAAGCCAGTAGGGGTGACGGTGGCCCCGAGCAGCTCATTATCGGACACCAGGCCCAGGACCGCAGCCTGTGCCAGGGACAGCACCACCACGGCGTCCGTCTGCGTCCCGCACTCGCTGAACCGATTCATCTCTCGCCGCCGGCCTACGCTGTCATGGCTGGGGAGGGAGAGACACGGCCGTGAGCCGCTGGCACCCCACCAGCACAGACAGTGTGCCACAGGGCTCACTCCAGCCATCACTTCTTTCCTTAGTGAACCCCAGACTGACACGGGTGACATCCCAGATGCCAGCATGGATCCCCAGCACCACACACCCCAGGATACAGGGACAGAGTGGCCCCAGGGGTTTCCACAGCAGGGAGGAGCAGGGAAGCCTGGATCCGTGCCCACTGTCAGCCTCTGTGGATGGACTATTAGTTCCTGGGGCTGGGGTTTGGCTGCTTGCATGCCCTCAAGCTCCTAGGAGTGACTCCAGGGAACAAGTGCCTGCACAGTTTGGGAACTGGTCACAGCTGAGTGTGTCTCTGAGCTCCGGTAGGAGCAGCAGCAGCACAGGGCACAGGGAGCACGAGGGATGGGGCCCGGACCCATCAGGACCATCAGGACACAGCCTGCCCAGCAGTGGGCCTAGGCACAGGCAGAGGCTGTGCTGGGCTCAGCGCTGGTGGCTGGCACACTCACCCTGGTGGTCCCAGCACCACCACAGCATCCTCCCCCCCAGCAGCCAGTGAGGACAGGCAGGGATGCGCCTGGAGAGCTGCCGCTTCCTCCCGCTGAAGGAGTGTTCTCCTAAATACAATTATTCCTGCAGCTACAACAAAGAAATCCTGCGGAGGAGGTAAAATGGGGATAAATTCTGAGCCAGATCCTGTCACAGTCCCAGGAGAACCTGCCCAGCATGAGGAGATCGTGGGATGAACCTCCACTTTGGAGCAGGGAAACCCCACAGTGCCTGGGCATCATCCCTGCAGCCAGGTCAGCTACAGGGACACCGAGTGCGGCCAGGACATTGGCGTGCCGACCCCTGCACGGCCCTAGGTGTCCCCTCATGCCAGTGCCCTGCGCACCCAAACGCCAGCCACAGAACATGGCATGGGATGGGGAAGGGGACGGGATGATGGGGAAGGGGACGGGATGATGGGGAAGGTGAAGAACCAGGGTGAGGAAAGACAGAGAAGGGGAGCAACACCAACCACAGGGGCTTGGCTGCTTGCAGACATCTGGGGTCCCTCCTCAGTTCCCTCCCATCTGCTGGGCCACCAGGGGGCTGGCACTGGCCACAGCACTGGTGACTCTTGGCCCAGGGTCAGACACACCCGGTGAGGGGACCCTGCCCAGGCTTGAGCTGCCAGCAGGATGCTGTGGGGGCAGGCAGGAGGAAGGTCTCAGCCAAGTACCCCCGTCTGCCCTGGCACCCCTTCCCCTACCCGAGCACCCCGGAGAGCCAGCGGGCAGGGATCAGGGGCGGGAGCGACAGGAATGGAGGGGAGGGGCGGCTGCAGGCTGCAGGGAGGAGATGGAGAGGAAGAGGATGGGGGTGGGAGAGGGAGGAGAAGGAAAGGGATGAGGGGAGGACTAGTGCGGAGGCAGCGAAACAAAGCAAGGAGTGGGGGAGGGCGGCGGCGGGAAGAGGAGGAGGGCTGGGAGGAAGAAGAGGGATCAGTCAGGGAGGCGGCTGCTGGCGTGCACCGAACAGCCCCGGGGCCGTACCCCGACAGCTGGGACGCCCTTCCCGGGGGGCTCCATGGGGCCTCTGAGCTGCCCATCGCAGGCAGAGGAGAAGGGACATGGGAGAGGGCACCCAGCAAGGCAGAGGGGTCAGTGGGCCACCCAGCACGGTGCTGGGTCTCTGCCCCCCCAAACAAGCACCACGAGACAAGGTGGCTGCAAGATCAACGCACTCACAGGTTCCCCAGACCAGTACCAGGGAGTCTTACAACCATCCCAAACCAGACACTTTTACGGGAAAGTAAATGTGGGTTCCTACTCTGGGCACTGGGAAAGGGGATGAGCTCTCCTCCTCACAGGAAAACCAAAGCCTCGTGCTGCACAAACCTCTCTGCACTTGTCTCCATCGGACACACGAGCCCTGGGACACGGAATAGAAGATTTGCTGTCCGAGGCCACGACGCTGGGGAGCTGCAGCTGCACAAACACCACACAGGGAAGCAGGAACAGGGCAGAGCAGCTGTTTCACTTCCCGCTCTCACTTCCCTGTTCACGCCTCGGAACTTGCCAAGGCAGCTGGAAACACCGTTTCCCAATACACTGGCAAGTGAGGCGGGGTCATGTATTTCAGCTCCCCCAGGAAACCCCCACCGCCCCGCAGTGCAGAGCACTGCCAGCACCTCTGTGCTCCAAGGGAGCTGCTGCCAGCCTTGCTCAAGCAGCCCGAGCAGAGCCCCCGGTCCCCTGCCGGGGTCCTGCCACAGCCGCTCCCCCTGCAGCAGGGCGATGCCCGGGGCTGGAGCACGCAGAGCTCCCGAACACCGTGCAGACACTCCTGTCCCAGCGCTGATCTCAGCAGTGACACAAGCACCTCCTCCAGCTCCTCCTCCTCCGCAGCATACACCTCCAGACCTGTGGCTGCACCCGCAGGCTTTCACCCACCACGCTCAGGGTCCCTCTCCAGTGCTGCTGCTGGGAACCAAACGCTCCTCCAGACCTTAATAACCTTTAGTTTTCAAGTCCAGCCCTTTGGACCAGGCTCGGGTCCCTCCAGCTCATTTCCCGACGCAGACCCTCGCCTGCCCATCCTTCTCCCACGTGGGGGGGTCACACGGACACGCCAATGTCCCCTCTGCCAGTGGCACGTGCCGACTCCCAGCCCACTCATCCATCTCTCCCCTCTCCAACACTGCCGGATGGAGGCACCTGGGGCCACCAGTGGTGGCTGCTGTCCCTGATCCTTTGGGGTTGTGAAATTTGGGGTTCTTTCATCATTTCTCCTCCCACTCCAAGGTTTAGTTTTGGTGCAATCTCTCCTCCCACCCTTCCCAACACATCTGGGAAGATCCAGGCTCTGCCCTGGCACATCCTGCAGACCCTGCCCTCCCTTGCCCTGGCTGCCCCCCTTAGAGCCTCCACCAGCTCCTCACTCACCACCTGGTCACTTAAAGTAGTTTTTTTCATGGCTTTCACTTCTTTGTGCTATTTTACTTCTATTTTCCTCTCTTGCTCCATGATTAGCCCCTCAAATACTCACTTTGCACTGCGTCCCTCTGGCAGCAGCATCTGCACCACACGCTCTCCACTCCCAGCACGTTCTTTGCTGGATTCCTGATTTTCCAGCCACCAGGCTAAGCGCCATGTCTGTGGACATGTTTCCCTTCCCTCTGCTGTTTTACCTGCCTCAGTTTCACCCACCTGCCCAATCCTTGTGCCACCACCCCACCTGGCCCCTCGGCCAGTGCTACCACTCTAGAGACAAGAACCTGTTAAATCCTCAATTGAGCAGCACAAAAACATTACATCTGGTCCACAGAAGCCTCAGATTTGCCCCTACAGGTTTGACTATGACACCTGAGACCCAAACGGGTCTGAGCTAAAGGAGCACCCACACCCTCAGAGCCATCCAAGGCACAGCCCCACAGGAGCAGCTCTGGGAGGGACCATGGCCCAGCTACCCTGACAGCCTCCACTGAGGCATTAGTGACCAACGACCCTTGTTTGCCACCCGGCTCCATTCCCAGCTCCCCTCACCAGCCCAGAGGCAGCAGCATTCACCAACTCTCACCCAGCCATTCCTGTAGGGAAGGGAGACCCACATACCCAAAATCCAAAGGGTTTGGGGGATTGATTTACTTCTCAGCTCTCCCAAGAAGCACTGACCCCTATCAGGCACACAGGAGCCCACCCTGCTGCCACTGCTCCCTATCTCAGCTCGTCAGGGTAAGAGCAGCATCTGAGCAGGTGCAGAGCCCAGCTGGCACCAGCAGCAGTTTAAGTCACCTGGCCCCCTGCACAGGTTCCCAGGCTGCCTGACAAGCCTGGTGCCATGGGAAAGAGGAGATTTAGGACTTGCTCGTGGCTATCCCCTTTGCAGGACCCACATTGTGGGACAACCATTGCAGGACACTTTTGTAAAATCTTTTGCAGGACTCTCATTGCAGGAACCTTTGCAGGACCCTTTGTGAGACCCCCATTGCGAGACTCCCATTACAGGGCTCTCTGTGGGACCCTTCTGCAGACCCTCTGCTGCCAGTGCCTGGGGGTCCTGGGAGGTTCCCTGGGACAGACGCAGTGACACAGACCTTGGGGGAAAAGATCCCAAGGCACAGGATCAAGCTCCAGGACAAAGTGAGACCCTGGACATGGGGGAGGGTCTCACTGGGGAAGGAGGCAGTAAAACTGTTCAAGACTTTTTACCAGAAAATGGCTGATAATGGATCTGATATCTGTGAGAAAACCTTTGATTTTATTTTCCTTTCTTTCTCAAAAGCAGCCTTCATTTAAATTTAATAAAGGGGAAAACAGACTTTCATCTTGCCTGCAGATTTCACATAAAGCTGCTCAACCCCCTACAATTCCAAACAGAAAAATGTTGTTTTCCTGAAAATCACAACTAAAATTATTCCTAAAACCTGACCCTGCGTGTCTGTCCTGCACCAGCCCACGGATTTGGGGGTCACCTCGGCTGCACTGCCCGGGCCTGGCTCTGTGTCAGTGGTGTGTGCCAGGGGCTGACCCACAGAGTGGCTCCAGACACCGTGGCAGAACCAAAACTGGCACTTCTTGCCCCAGAACTGACCCTGATACAGAGGAACTGCTGTAAAACTGAGCCAAAGCTCTGAGAAATGGGCAGGAGCCACGGGGGGCAGGGCTGCTGCTTCCACAGAAAACAAATACCTGTTTAAATTTAGTCAGTGTCTCCACACTAGATACTGTCAAACTACATTTTTAAAATAAAACTTTTGTTTTAAGGAAAACTTCTCCAGAAGAAAGAAACCTCCACTGTCAGTGGATTAGAGGGCGGCCACTCCCTGAATCTCCAACCTGTGACAGACATGACATCACGCGTGTCACTGAAGTGCTTCTGGGTGGAGGAAGAGTAGTCTTTGGGGGGTTTGGCTTCACAAAACAAAGGACACAGCCTGGGATTTGTAGCAGGATGTTGATAATGCCTTTAATAAGAGCAGGTGGAAAATCTGTCCCCTCCAAGTTGGGGAAAGTGAGACAGACAAGGACTCATGGAGGAGCGAGTGTTATCAGAGCACATCAAACCCTCCCCAGCCTCTTCACGGGTACTTCCTCTGAAAATATTCCATGGAATTGGGGTATTCTCACTCTGACCACTGTGCCCATCAATCAGAGGTAAATACTCACCCCTTTGAAGATATACGGTTATTGGCAAACTCTGACTGGGAGGGAAAAGGGAATGGCTTTCAAATAACCAGAGGTTACCAGTGCTGCAGAATGAAAGTGTGTGGAGCACAGAGCTGCCTGGTTCCTCCATTATCTGCCAGGGATATGGGATTGACCAGTGGGAACTAGGGTGAGAGGGTCAGGCTAAGGACAGCAGCAGGTGCTGCGGCCACTCACTGCAGAGGGACAGAGCTGCCATCCCAAAAGCTCTTCCCAGCACACAGGCACCTGTGCTGAGCTGTGATATCCCACTCCTGCTTCCTGTTCTGCTGGAAATCCACTTTTCCTTCCTTCTGACACTGAGGCTCTATCCCTCTTCTCCTCCACCCCTCCAGCCTCCATCTCTCTTCTCCTCCATCCCTCCAGCCTCCACCCCTCACTTCTCTATCCCTCTGTTACTCTATTCCTCTGTTCCTCCATCCCTCTGCTCCTCAGCCCCTCCGCCCCTCCATCCTGCCAAGCTCCATACCTCTGTTCCTCCATCCCTCGCTCCCCACCCCCAGTATCCTCTGCTCCTCCATCCCTCCAGTTGCTCCCTCATTCTTCCCGTTTCCCTGGCAACGCCCATCTCGCGCCGAGATCTGTCCCCTCTCTCCCTCTTATCTTTCTCCTCTCTCTTTCATCTCTCTCTTAATCTCCCTCTCCATTCTGAACCTCTGTCCTTTGCTTCCTTTCTCTCTCTCTCCCTTTTCATCTTCTCCAATGCCTTCTCTATCTCAGGGTTACAATTATTTGAATCTCACTTTAAAGAAATGATCTGTTTAATTAACCACTGCGCCCTGGCCCCGCTCCCGCCCTCCCGCAGCCCAACGCCCGGCACGGGACCCTGCTCACGCCCCGAAGTGCCTCTTGGCCGAGGATGATGGGGTGACAATGCCCTGCCGCCCCTTCTCCAGCACCTGACAGCCCTGATCTCCAGCCCTCTCTTGTCCTGCCTGGACTTTTCCCAAAAAAGATTGGACCAGGTGACCCCTGAGGTCCCTCCAAATCTGGGATTCCATGACTCCATGATCCTAACACAGCCAGCATAGAAGCCAGCAGCTCCTGTGCAATAGATCACCCTCAACTTCTATGTTGTATCAAAACAAGGGGAGACTAAAATTCACACGTAAAAGGCATTTCCTGAAAATCAGAGTCCTGATTGCAAACATTTGGCCATGAGGGTAATGGAAAGATGGGAGGAAGACAGGCTGCTCCGGGCTCTGGAGCCAGTGGGAAGGAGCAGGGAGCCTGGCTCTGGCTCGAGGTCACTTCCAGAGCACTCCTGTGTTGTGGCACAGCCAGAAGCCCAATGGAGCAGATCCGTGGCCACCAGCGCTGTCCCTGCTCTGGGGAGGTCTCTTTAGGGAACTTCACATGGGCTGAGCCAGAGCATTCTGCTCTAGCCAGTGGGTGGAAAACCTGTGCTCTGTCAGCAGTCAAAGGTGCATCAAAACTGCACCAAAACCTCACCAAAGTTGCATCAAAACCGCACCAAAGCCCCACTGAAGCTGCACCAAAGCCACCAATGGTTCATGCCCAGTGGTGCCCAGGCAGGGAGCATTTTGGGAAGGGGATTCTTCTTGGCCCCACCTGCCTTCCCAAGGAGCTCCTGTTTCTGTGCCACAGAGCACAACATCTCCTCCCTAGCAGACCAAATCAATCACGCTTCAGGCCTGATCTTCCAGCCCTTCTGCCCCCACGGCTCTTCCTGGAGCTCGGCGCCAGGGCACCAGGGGAGCGGTGATGGCGAGCTGAGCTCTGGTGGCCCCTGGAGCAGTGACCTTGGCCCAGCCTCATCTGCTGAGCGAGGGGTTTCCTCAAAGCCACCGGAGTCACCGTGGCCTTATGGATGTGTGTGAGACCCTTCCTGTCATTCCTCTGGGGAAGGGACTGAACCCCGGCACCTCGTGTCCCTCCGACCTGAGTGCAGTGACTGACCATGACCACTGCACACCCTGCACACCAGGCCCCTGACGCCGCTCTGTCCTGGCACACCCCACGTGTCCTCACGGGCTCCTTGTGTGAGCCCCCCGTTCCCCTTTGGAGCAAACACGGCCCCTCGATTCCCATCCCCGTGCACGCAGGTAGGTGCTGCAGCGGAGAGGTCCAGGATCTGCCTTTAGAGCTTATGGTCACGTCATCCCTAAAAATGCAGCTGCTCCTGAGCCCCAGAGGCAGGAAGAGCCTTTAAATCAGGTACCTGGTGCGGGGTGAGCCGAGGGAGAGGGGCTGCTGCTGCCTGGACCCCCTCTGGCAGCACCAACATCCAGGGCCCAGCCAAGGCAGCACTGACCCCAGACCTCTGGTGCTCCAGGGGTTTCAGTGGTTTGGGACTGGCAGTGTTTGTGGCATTGCCAGGAGCAGGGAGGGCCCCCAGCCCTGGTGCTGTCCCAGCCTGGCTTCAAAGGCTCCTCACAGAACCCTTGCTCTGCCTTGGAAAACAATTTTTGCTTTTAAATGAAATAAACAGGGAAAGAAAAGACTTTCAAGTTCCTCCTTGCTGTAACGGCTTCTCCCCGGCACAGTCCCTTTCCTCTCCGAAAATAGCCGAGCTATTCAAAAGAGATGCGAGAAGAAAAAAAGGAACTGAATAGAGGAAAAGGGAAAGAAAAAAATGGAGCCCCAAGGGGGTGGAGAAAAACAGAATGAAAAGACAGCAAAAGTAAAGAAAAGGGATGAAAAATAAAGGAGGGGGAAGAGAGAGACAGACAGAGGAGCTTTGAAAAGAAAGAATGCTGCCAGCCTGAATGCAGGGAGCAGGAAAAAAGGGCCCTGAAAAGAAAGAGCCGGTTGGAATGACCTCTCATTCAGGGCTGTGCCAATCACCGCCGCGATGGAAATCCTTTCTTCTTCCCTGCATTCTCTCTCTTTCCAGCGGGGGCAGAGGGAAGAGGAAGAAAGGGGAGCTAATTCTCAGTATAGCAGAAAATAAATCTGCTCTTTGCGAAGACCCTGAAAGGCGCCGAGGCGCTGACAAACCCGTTCCCAGCACTCACACACGCAGATGGGGACAGAAAGGAAACGGAGCTGAGCAATGCTGGGCCGGGTTGCCTTCACCACCTCACTATTCCTCTGGAAAATGAAGGAGCAAACACCCCAAGCAAACAAATCTGTAGGAACAAGTGTGAGTTCAGGTCAACCCCCAAACCTTGCAGGGAAAGGTGAGGGATGGTTGTGGCAGAGGCAAACCCAGGCACCCTGGTATCCTGTAGAGACTCAGATGTGATGCCATCCGACTCCAGAGCAGCCCGGGGCTGAGGGTGAGAGGAATGTCCTGAGCCCATGTGGCATCACTCCTGCTGGACACAGCTCCTGCTTAGCATCCCCAGGTCCAGGGTTAATCATAAACTGCCAGGACTTCAGGGCAGAGCCATAAATGTGGCCAGAGGTCCGAGGAGACAACACACAGGCAGAAGTTGTTCAGGAACCCCAGCGTGTGTGACCCAGCTGGCTGTAAAAGGGGAAAACCAACCCAAAACGCTACAAATGGGAGATGAGTGTCACCCCAAAGGGAACAGGCTGCCTGGTGGGATGTGAAACAGCTGCTCGGGTGCAAGGGAAGATCCCCACAGTGGGAAGGGTCTCACTTAAGGGTGCTACTTTCAAAAGCATTGCTGCCCTTATCCTTGGGAACAATTTTAGTCCACTTTTGATATTCCCGTGTGTGGAGCCCGTCCATTCTGCAGGACGGTGGCTCCAGGGCCCGGCTGTCCCTGTCTCCCCAGGCTCCATCCTGTGCTGGATGGTGAGGACAGAGAAGTGGAAACACGGGGCCAGCCCAGATCCATTCATGGTGCCAAGGACGTCCAACCAGAGTTAAAGGCAGTGAAGAAGGTGAATACCCCAGACCACACGTGATTCTGCTGACAGGTTCAGCCTTCCCACGTGCGGAATGCTGGGAAGCACCCCTCGAGCCCTGCACCCCTCACACTGTGACCACCAGCCCCGAGGCAAACAGGGAATCTCAGCACAGCCCAGCACAGGCATGCACAGCTCCCCACTGCTCTCCTACAGCTTATCCCAGGCAGGAGGCAAGGGGGTCCGGAGCCCTGCAGAGCTGGGGCTTCCCAGGGGAAATCCCCTCCCCAGGGGATGTTGTGCCCCCTGCAGCCGGGCATCGCTGAGCTCTGCCACGATCCTGCTGCAGGGCTGGGTAATAAGTTAATCATAGCTGAGGGGTTCTAATTTGAGCGTGATAATTAATACTCGACCGGATAATCTTCCACGTGTGTCTGTGGGTCCTGCAGCCGCTCCCAGCTCCAGCGGCTGGGGAGGGCTGCGCTGGGGACAGCGAGGGGCTGCAGGGCAGGGGGACACTTCAGGCTGTGTCTGCTCTGTCAACCCCAGATTCTGAGGCTGTTCTGCCTTAGAGAAACTGTCCCTGTGTGCCACAGCCCCCGGGACATCCCTGAGCACAGCACCAGCACCTGTGGTTTGCCTCAGTGGTGGGGAAGGTCCCAGTGAGTGAGGCACAGCCGAACCACCACGGGGGACACCGAGCTCCAGCTCTGTGGCTCAGGAATCACCTCCAGCACAAGGAACCCCCTGCGGGACTCAGCCCACACAGCCCAGTCACAAACACAGTGAGTGCCATTTCCTACAGACCCGAGGGGAAGCGAGGGGAGAGAATCAGAGCTTTCCACCACGGGCAGGAAGAGCTATGGGCAGGAACTGGGGAGCACTGAGCCCCCTCCCACCCACACCAGGCACTGGACCAGGCCACCTGGGAATGTTCCACTTTCAGTTTTCCAATAACAAGGCTCTTCGACGTGTCACACCGTTACAGGAACAAACCCAGCTGCACAGCTGCCAATACCACTTCTACTTTCAGATCCCCAAGGTGGGAAACATTTTGGATCCTTTTCTGCACAGCTGAGCAGGTCAGGGACGAGTGTTTGGGAGGCTGGGTTGGACAGATGGAGCAGGAGGCACCGGACAAAGGTCCCTGCTGGTGGCAGTTCATGAATTCCCAGCTCAGGACTGACCGAAGCCAGGTGTGGAAGACATGGTATCCCCATATGGCCCAAAGCCAGCTGTGTCTGCTGCCCCCACAGCACCAGCCTCTCTGTATAGCCAATGTCTTTGAGACCCACAGCAGCAGAGGACTCGGCTGCTTTTCCTGGGGGGAAGGCAGAGGTGTCTGGTCTGGGGATGCTATGCTGGCTGCACGCTGCTGCCAGGTCACAGGGCCAGGGTAAAATGCAATTCCTGCTTATTGCACGTGTGCTTTTGTGTGTCATCATGCTGTGAAAGCTCCTGCAGCACTCCTGACTCTGGGCAGAGGCCAGGATTTTACGCAAAAATAAACATATTTATCTTTTGAAAAGGAGTTGAAAGAGCGGGGTCTGGCACTGCTGTCCGGAGTGTGTCAGTGGTTGCACAGCTGACACGGACACAACCCGGCACACCGGGAGCTCGCTGGGAGCAATGCCCAGGGCCCTGCAGCTTGTGGCTGTCCCATTCCTGAAAACTGAGTCAATGCCAGATGAACCTGGCCTGGGAGCTGCCGTGGGCACTGGGGGATGCATCACCTGCCTGGCATAAAGTGTTCTGATAGGGCTTGTTGGGTTATGGAGGGAGATGCAGTGGGCAAATCCCGCTCGTGAGAGGGAGGGTGGGGATATTTGCACCACTTACTCATCCTAATTAATATTTCCCAAGGTCTCAGGAGGCTGGGCTGTCTCTGCCTTGGTTCTGGCAGCCCTGGCTCACGCTGGGGTCTGCACCACTTGCCCTCCCCTGTTCTTATTCCAATCTACACAACCCCTGTACTTCGTGCCCTTCCTTCTCATAGCCAGAAAGTCCCATAAACACACACAATATTCAGCTGTTGAAATAACTTCCTTCTATGTGTCCCATGTCGATAATCACAAAGCCAAACCGAACCACTGGAGCCCCCATAAATCAGGGCTAGCTCTGGGCAGGCGAGCTCAGCGATGGCCCAGCCAGGCTCTGCTGGTGCGTGCGGCGCAGCCAAGGCGCAGAGGGGATGGATGGGAAGAGATTCAGCAGAGACTCTGGTGGAGGAGGCTTGGCCAGCTCTGCCGACGGCTCTGCCTCTGAGAAAGCGTTTTTTCTCCAGAGGGCACTCCTGGCCCCAGGTCAGAGCTCCTCTGAGGGGCATTAGCTCCCAGTGAGCTGGTGCCCCCTCAGCCACGGGCACATGTGAGCCGGGGCTGGAGTCATGGAATCACTAAGGCTGAAAAGCCCTCTGAGATCATGGAGTTCAACTGTTCCCCAGCACTGCCAAGGCCACCACTAAGCCATGTCCCCAAGTGCCATGTCCACACAGCATTTGAACACTTCTAGGGCTGGTGACTTTGTGCATAGCAAGCACAGAATGGCCACAGCAAGGACAAACTGATGGCTCTGGAGCAAAGCCAAGGGCAGAGCCAGGAGGGCAGGTCAGTCTGTGCCTGGGAAGGGCGACTCTCAGCCAGCTCAATAAATGAACAAAGAATTGATTGGCATGGAGCAGGGAGGTGTTTGAGTTGGGAGTTTAAGATGCCTACATTTTGGATGGCAGAGGGGTCAGGACTCAGAGTAGAAAGTCCTTTGTGAGGAAGGAGAGCCTCACAATCCCCGTGCATTGACTGGGAAGGGAAGCAGCTCCCTGGAACACCCATCCCAACCACAAAAACAATTCTTCCCAACAGCAGCCACCAGCCAGGCTGGTCCTGGGCATCCCCAATCCATCCAGCCAATACTGGATGTCCCTGATCCTCCTGCTGGTCCAGGATGTCCCTGATCTGCCTGGTCACGTGCAGCATCTCTTGGGGAGATTGGGATGGGCAGGCCAGGGTGCCCTGAGGCTTCTGTGATCTCAAAGGTCCTTTCAAACCAAAATGATTCCATGGTTCCAAGGAGAAGTTCGTCCTTGAGAGCAGCCCATCATGGGTTGGACAAAGCGCTCCTCAAGGGAAACCTCCTGACTCTGTTCTCCAGCTTGCTCATGGACTCCCAGTCCTGAGCCCAGAGGAACTGGCAACCCCCCAGCCCCCAGTTTAACTCCCAAGCCAGGGGCTGGTGCTGCAGGACATGGGGAGGGCCCTGGGATGGTGGGTGTGGGAACAGACTGGAGGGGAGAGAAAGGAAAAGCTGCCAGGGAGCACACCAGGATTAAAACTTGAAAGAAGGGGAGAGACAGAGCTGGTTAAACCGGGATAACATGGTGAGGGACAGGGTGCCAGGAGAGAGGCAGAGAGGGGAGAATGGCCTGACACCACAGAGAATGGGCATGAGACGATGCTGCTGCTGAGAAACAGGAAAGATAAATTTAGAGGCAGTGGTGAATGCTCTTCCTCTGGAAGCTCTGCCTGACCTTCCTCCCCCTCTTCTCCTTCTGCAGGTCACCCCCAGCATGGGCAGGATGCAGGCTCCAGCCTGGTGTGGCTCTGATGGCTGGAAGCCAGTCCAAGCTGTGCCCAGAGAGGGACCCTGGCCCTGCCGCGGGGCCGACTGGACAGCGAAGGCTCCCTGCAGAGCACGAGCAGCCCCTCACCTCCCATCCTGGTGCCGTTTGTGGCTCTCACCCGCAGTGCCCAGGAAATTCCCGTTCCCCAGCCGCAGCTCCCAAGCACAGCATATTGGGGCGTGCACTGCCCAGAACGTGGGTCCCCATGGACGAGAAGTGGAAGTAAAACAACGAGCACGTCTGCATGCTGCTTCCTCCTCCAAGGCCGCTCTTCCCAAACGGACGCTGCGGTACTGCCCAGAACAGCCTGGCTGGGTTTGCTCTCTGCCAAACCCTGTCTGTGTCAGTGTCTGCAGAGGAGAAGGCTGCAAGGAGACCTTAGAGCTCCTTCCAATACCTAAAGGGGCTCCAAGAGAGCTGGAGAAGGACTTTGGACAAGGACTTGGAGTGCCAGGAAGAATGGCGTCAGACTGACAGACGGCAGGGAATTGTCACAGGGTGCCCAGAGAAGCTGTGGCTGCCCCATCTCTGGAAGTGTCCAAGGTCCAGTTGGATGGGGCTTGGAGCAACCTGGTGTTGAATCTCCAGGGCCACAAGATGCACCTTGTCTTACCAGACCTCCCTGCCTCTCACAGCCATGGTGTACCCCAGCATCCCATTATCCCTGGGTTATCCCTGGAGCCAATCTGGAGAAGATTCCCGTGAACCTTCTGCAAGTTTGTCTTTGCTTTGCACAACAGAGCACCCAGACACTGGTCACTTTTCCTTCAACTGAAAACTGTGACACTTTGCAGGGAACATTGTCCAAACACTCTGAGGACCAGGAGGTGATAGCACAGGGACACTGCAGAGCCACCCACAGGTGCTGACATATTGCTCCTGCTAATTATCATTAGAAATACTCGACTGTCACTCAAATGACACATGGACAGCTGTGAGGAAAGGCCAGGAAAAGTCAAAAACATGTTTCTCCCCTTTAATTTAAACTTTGGGAAAGAAAGTTCATCATCGCTTGTTCCCTCAGTGGGGAGAGCCCTGTTCCTCTGTTGAAGATGAAGCCAGGCAAGCAGAGCACCCTCCCTGGTGTCTAAATACAGACCCCCAAATACACAAATACAGACCTTCCTCCACGGCTCAGCAGAAGCATCTCCTTCCCGACTGACACACCACATTTCACTGTGTTTTGGGCAGAAACTGAGATTTAGGGAAAGCCATGCTGGACATGGGCTGTGCCAGGTCTTGTCCCAAACCAACCCCACTGCGACCCGCAGCCACTTGCCATGATGAGGGAGAAGGAGAAGGAGGGTGTGCACGGGGCTGAGGAGAAAATGTGGGACAGAGGAACAAAGGGAAAACACTTGTCACTGATCATGGTCTCTGTCCCCAAGGTCAAGCCCTCTGGGAAGGGGTCAGCGGGGCCCATGACTCATCCTGAGGACTCTAGCCACAGGCAGCACAAAGGATGGGACTGGGGCACTGCTGGCACATCGCATCCCGGCCATCCTGCAGCTTTCTTCCAGCCCCACTGTGCCACCTCCGTGGCACATGTGCCCTGAACAGGTATTTGGGGCATTCCAGGAGCTGGCACCTGCGCCCAGACAGGTGGACTCTGTGAGCCAGGGACATGATGCGGCTTGGGAAACCAAACCTGGGAGAGGGTAGCAGAGAGTAGAGGGAGCAGCAACAACAAATCCAGCAGGAAGCCCCCTTGACACAAGGCTACCCCTCATCCCTGCACTGGCTCTGGCCTGGCAGACCCCAGGGATATGCCCAGAGACTGGGCTCGACCAGAGGCTGAGCTGGAGCTGACTTCTCCACAAGGAATAACTGTAAAATAAAGGCGTGCAGGCAGCTTCTCTCTCGTGGGTTGTTCGTGGCGGTACAAACCCACTGCTTTGTCGATTCCTCAGTATTCCCAGCTGCAGAGCAAAGCGGGACAGTGCCTGTGCCGCTCCCTCTCCATACCGTGATTCTCAAACTAGTTGATAAATTAAAATGGCCCAATAAAACCGTCCAAAACAAACACTTTGTCAGGGATTAAACCAAGCCCAAAATGCCAACATGATGAGCCATGACCAACACCACCAGAGAAGTTCCGCTCCCGCTGCTGCAGGGACCCATGTCTGACCCCACGAGTCACCCCCCAAGTTTGGGTGGGAATGAGTCCTGGGGTGTAGCAGAGCTTCAGTTACCAGTTCTCACTTTGGAGGGATACAGTGTGACCCATAAAGAGGGCACTGAAGCAAAGCTGCTTGCAGGAGAGGAGCTGGGCCCAGGCGAGGGGGACGTGCCTGTTCCATGGCTGCTTCTGCACTAAGGATATTGTCACCCAGGGTGGGAGCAGGGCATGGTCACAGTCCGGCCAGTGCTGCCCCAGCTGCTGCTCCCCATGGCCAGCCGGGGACTGGGCACCCTGGGACCTCCAAAGAGAATGCTGAGGCTGGTGCCTGTCAGTGACTCCTCAGGGTCCTCATGAGAGCCATGCCTGGAGTCTGCCTCCAACCCAAGATGTATTTGTTCAATCCTGTGGCCAGCCTGAACACTCATAGGATCCAGCTGTGCCATGTGGGAACCACTTGGATCCATAGGTCAGTGGGGCCAGGTCAAACCTGGGATAGAGGAGCGACCAAGGCAAGCCTAGGAGCATGGTGTGGGGAGTAGGAGTGTGGCTTGGGATGCAGGATCATGGTGTGGGGCACAGGAGTGTGGTGTGGGATGTGGGAGTCTGATGGAGCTGCAGGCTTTGGACCTGGGGGGGGCTTCCGGCTCTGGCCCCGAGGGGAATCGGGCTTTGGAGCTGGGGCAGGTCAGGCTCCAGTCTGGTGGAGGTTGGGCTCTGGGCTGCCCCCATTCCCCCGGTCACCCTCCTCTTCCTACACAGCTGCTCACAAGAAAAATCCTAATGCTTGACTAATTAATTAATTATAACTAATTTATCCATGGCACCCTGTTATGACCAGAGCTCCGGAGGGCTTTCACGCAGCTCCCCTCGGTCCCTTGCTTGGGCGCAGGACTCAAAGGCCCCCCAGCCCTCACGGAGCCCCCACGGAACACCGGGGGGTCCCACACCGGGAAATCCCGGGGTATTCTGGGACTGAAGGTGAAGCGGGACCTGCCTGGTGTGGGTCCAGCCCTCAGAGTCACCCCCCACTCCCCACTGCATTTCACTCTCCCGGAGCACTTTGCCGCTGCGAACATGGGGGACCCCACCGGGGACCCCTCCCGCTGGCCGGTCGCAAACACCAGGGAACTCCCTAAACTTCGGGCACGGCGCGCGGGGACCGGACCCACGGTGCGGCCCGACCCCCGATCCCCCGAGCATCCCTCCCACGCACGATGCCGCCGCGGGGTCCCTCCCTGCGCTGCCCCCCCTCCCGCAACAGGTCAGGGCCCCCCGCCCTCCCCGCAACTTTCCCGGCGGAGAAAGTTTGCGCGCGGCCACGGGGAAAGTTCTCGGGGGGGGTTCATGGGGAGGGGCAGCCCCACGCACAGAGCTGGGACCCCCTGTCCTCCCCGCTCCCCCCGGTCCCTCCCGCCGCCATCGCTCCCGTCTCCGTCGCGCGCGGCAGGAAGGCGGCGACATCCCGGTGTCCCCGCTGTTGTATCCCCCG
>VZTF01004366.1:383505-399173 GCA_013397755.1 Cnemophilus loriae
TGTGGGGCCAGCAGTGGGGTTCACATACATGGGGGTTATGGAGTCCGTATGCAATGGGGGGCTTGGGGGTCTGTGGGGGTGCATGATGGTGTGGAGAGCTCTGGGGGGTGTCAGGCTGTGGGGTGTGCGAGGCCAGAGCCTCAAGGGACCCACGTGCCCACGGGGCTGACGCGCAACATCTGTGCTGCTTGTGGGACATGGGATATGCCTGTGCTGCTGGCTGGGCTGCAAAGAGGGGTCTTCTGGGGGGGGGGACAGAATCCCGCAGGCGCTGGAGGAGTCAGGGTGTGGGTGCTCTGTCTCGCCCCAGTGCTGCTCCTCGCTAACTCCATCCAGCCCCCTCCCCAGGCGAGCCAGTGGGGGATGCTGCGTGCTGTGCCCGAGGGGCTGTGGGGAGGGCCACCACGCCCGTTGGTGTGGGACAGAGGGTGTGCAGAGTGCCTGGCACCCTCCCAGCCACCTGTGGCCCTTGGTCCTGTAATGGACTGTCCCCAAAGCCTTTGGCCAGAGCCAGGGTGGGGATGGTGCTGAGGGAGCCAGGAGTGGCCTCTGGGCTGGGGGATGGCTGTGCCTAACAGGGAATGCCAGGAACACCAGCAGCATCCAGACTGATTTGTGCCAGGCACGGTAGCCCTGGTGGGTGCAGCTGGGTGCTGTCAGGGACAGGGCAGGGTTCCCTGAGGACACCACTCACTTCATCCTGGTTTGCCCTTTGCCCCAGCTCTGGCTCCTGGCAACACTTGCCCATATTTCCCTATGGAGAGATCAATCAGGTCTTGGGAACGGGAGTTTCTATTTCTAGCGTGACATGATGTGTCACCCCCATGCTCTACCCTGGGTGGGGATGTCACACGTGTCCACTGGGGCTGGGCTCACCAGGATGGAGTTTGACCCCTGTGCATCCAGGATCATGACCCTGGACTTTGAGAGGGCTGTGGGCAGGGTGAGCTCCTCCCAGGTGTCCCCCCTCACCTTTCCCTCTCACTACCAGACACTTGTGCAACACCCCACACCCCCCACTTTCTCTGGGAGGGGGCAGCCTGTGAGCTGCGCTGCCCCTCGCAGGCAGGGGCGGCCTGGACCCTCTGGCAGTGGCTCAGACCCTGTCACTCAAGGGTAAATGGGGTGACACTGAGTCTGCATCTGGGCTTGGCTGATGGGGACACATGCTGGGCCCTGCAGCATGGTGGGGATGTGGCTGCTGGCTGTGACCACCTGTTCTGTCCCTCCTTTTGCAGGGCCAGGCCAGCGCTGGGGAAGGACGCCGGGGGTCCAGGCCCACAGCCCGTGCACACTCCCCGATGGTGCAACCCCCTACCTCCGGCTCTGCCCCTGCAGCAGCGGCGCTGGGTGTTGGTGCTCCCGCCAGGCTGGGGGGCAGGTGGGTGGAAAGCTCATCTCAGGGTCTGTCACCGCCCTGAGCCCCATGGCCTTTTAATCCTTCACCCATTAACTTGGACTAATAAACCTTGTGGGAGCGAGAGGTTAAAAGCTGTGCCTGCACCAGCGCCGTCTCCACCAGTGCCACTCCTGCTACCCACCATGGCAGCCGGCTTCTTCATCAGCAAGACTGTGGGCATCGTGGCCATCGTGCTGGGCCTGGGGGCTGTGGCCACCATCATTGCACTCTCGGTGGTGTACGCCCAGGAAAAGAACAAGGGGACATCAGATGGGGACACCAACAGCACAGCCGGTCCCAGCACCACCACCACCACCACCCCCGCTCCCAACAATCCCTGGAACCAGTGGAGGTTGCCAGCCACGCTGAAGCCGGAGAGCTACGAGGTGTCCCTGCAGCCCTTCCTGAGGCCCGATGCCAACAACATGTACATCTTCAAGGGCAACAGCAGTGTGGTCTTCGTGTGCGAGGAAGCCACCAACCTCATCCTCATCCACAGCAACAAGCTGAACTACACCATGCAGGGCTCCTTCCATGCCACATTGCAGGCAGAGGGTGGTGGCAGGGCCCCTGCCATCTCCCGCACCTGGCTGGAGACTCCTACCCAGTACCTGGTGGTGCAGCTGGACACTCCCCTGCAGCAGGGCCAGCGGTACCGGCTGTCCAGCAGCTTCACCGGGGAGCTGGCCGATGACCTGGCTGGCTTCTATCGCAGCGAATACACGGACGCGTCAGGCAACAAGTAGGTGGAGGGCAGGGGACGGGGTGGAAGCCACAGGGCTGGCTCGATGTGGTGGTGGGAAGGGGAATGGGGGGCACGGGGCTAGCACAGGGCAGTGGAGGGCATGGGCTAGCTTTGGAGCTCCTCTCCCACCAGGACAATGGGATGGGTGTGTGGAGCCTCTGTGCCCCCCTTGCATCCTCATGCTGCCTCCGTGGGGATGGGAGAAAGGGGACTGGAGATCGCAGCCTCCGCAGGGACCCCCAGGACTGATGGCATTGGCTCACAGGAAGGTGGTGGCCACCACGCAGATGCAGGCGGCTGACGCACGCAAAGCTTTCCCCTGCTTCGACGAGCCGGCCATGAAAGCCAACTTCACAGTGACACTGATCCACCCCTCCGACTATGTGGCCATTTCCAACATGCCTGCCAAGAGTGAGTAGGGCGGAGGGACCCAGCTGGGGGGGCTGGGGGCCTGGCAGGGCTGTGGGGTGATCCTCTGATCTCCACAGACACCAGGGAGCAGATGATTGATGGGGAGACCTGGAATGTCACTGACTTCGACACCACCCCCCGGATGTCCACGTACCTTCTGGCCTTCATTGTCAGCCAGTTCACCCACGTGCAGAATGACTCGGAGAAAACAATGGTAGGATGGGGTGGGGTGCACCCCCCGCCCACTTGGGTGGCTGAGCCTGGGCCACTGATGAGCCCTGCATCCCTCCTCTCCAGATTCGCATCTGGGGCCGCCCCGAGGCCATCGACGAGGGCCAGGGCGACTACGCACTCAATGTTACTGGCCCCATCCTCAGCTTCTTTGAGGCGCATTACAACACGGCCTACCCGCTCCCGAAGTCTGGTGGGTGCTGCGGGGTGCCCAGGGCACTGGGTTGAGGTGCCCACCGCAGAGGAGGAAGATAGTCCAGCATGCTGTCAGCAGGGCACTGACGGGACCCCTCCATCCTCAGACCAGGTTGGCCTCCCTGATTTCAACGCGGGTGCGATGGAGAACTGGGGGCTGGTGACCTACCGGGAGAACTCACTGCTCTTCGATGCTGCATACTCCTCTATTGGCAACAAGGAGCGGGTGGTGACCGTCATCGCCCACGAGCTGGCACACCAGGTACCTGCTGCACCCCTGGCCCACTCCCCTGACTGACGGCTGGCGGCTGAGGGGGTGCTGTGCCCTCTGCAGTGGTTTGGGAATTTGGTGACGCTGCGGTGGTGGAACGACCTGTGGCTGAACGAGGGCTTCGCCTCGTACGTGGAGTACCTGGGCGCCGACTCAGCTGAGCCCTCCTGGAGTATCGTGAGTGCCCGGGATGATGGGCGTGGGGGCTGGCAGGGAACAGGCACCCCAGGGGCTGCCCCGGTGCCAGGCAGTACACGCAGGGCTGAGGTGGGTGCTGGTGCTCCCTCTGCAGAAAGACCTGATGGTGCTGAACGAGCTGCATGCGGTGATGGCGACAGACGCCCTGGCCAGCTCTCACCCGCTCTCCTTCCGTGAGGAGGAGATCAACACCCCAGCCCAGATCAGTGAAGTCTTTGACAGCATTGCCTACAGCAAGGTGTGCACAGGAGTCCCTGGGGTGGGGATGGACTGTGGGGTGTCCCTGGCTTCTCTGACCTGCTTTCTCTGCAGGGAGCTTCAGTGCTGCGGATGCTCTCAAACTTCCTCAGCGAGGACATCTTCAAGGAAGGGCTGCAGGTGAGGTGCTGCTGGTACTGGGGGGCAGCAAGCCCAGTGCAGGGTGGGCATCCCATGGTAGAGGCCTTCCCGGGTGCTCTAGGGGTGTCCCACACCCCAGACTTGCCCTTGCCCACCCGTCTCTCCTGGTGCTCTCCCACAGTCCTACCTCCACACCTTCGCCTACAACAACACCATCTATGCTGACCTCTGGGTCCATCTGCAAGAGGTAGGAGGGGGCTGGTGCTCCTGCAGCATCCCCAGCCCTGGTGCTGGGGGGCTGCCTGGTATGACGGGGTCCCACATGCTGGGTGAGGGTTGCAGCGCTGGCCAAGCCCCACGCTGCCCGTGCCCCTGCCCCTGGTGACCGGCGGCGCTGCCATCCCCACAGGCGGTGGATAAGAACAACGTCCAACTGCCTGACAGTATCAGCAACATCATGGATCGCTGGACGCTGCAGATGGGCTTCCCTCTGGTGACTGTTGACACCCGCACCGGCACTGTCCACCAGACCCATTTTCTGCTGGACCCCACATCTTCTGTGGACAGACCCTCTGTCTTCAAGTGAGTGGGGTGGGGGCTGGCTGGGAACTGAGGGGTCAGGGGATGAGGGCCAGTCCCACCACCTGTCTGTCCATGGCACAGCTACACCTGGATCATCCCCATCACCTGGATGACAGGCAGTAGCAATGGGAACAGCAGCTACTGGCTGACCAAAGTCACAGGTACGGTGTGTCCTGACTGTGAGTAGGGGTCTTGCTTCCACTTCCACTGCCATGGCACTGGTCAGGCTTCCCAGGGAGGCAGTGGTGGTGGGGGCTGAGCCTGGCCCTCTCTGGCGGGTGGGGGTGCTGCTCCGGCAGAGCTTCCTGTCCTCTTCCCAGACACCAACAACGACTTCAGGCTCAACAACTTGAGCTGGCTCCTGCTGAACCTCAATGTTACGGGGTACTTCCGTGTCAATTACAACCAGGAGAACTGGGATCAGCTCCTCATCCAGCTAGACACTAACCACCAGGTACACGGGGCGCTCAAGACTGTGGTGTGGGACCCCGTTCACACCACCCTGCTCAGGCTGCCCTGAGACACTGACTTTGCTCTCTCAGGTCTTCCCTGTGATCAACCGTGCCCAGATCATTGATGACGCCTTTAACCTGGCCAGGTGAGCCCTGCCAGGTGGTCTGGGTGCCACTGGGGTGAGGGGCTGGGTGGGGTGGTTGCTCTGGGTGGGCAATGCCAGTGGGACTGGGGAGGTGACTCTGCCCTCACCCCTGACAGGGCAAAGTACGTCAACGTGACCTTGGCTCTGAGCACGACACGGTTCCTGAGCCAGGAGATGGAATACATGCCCTGGCAGGCAGCGCTCAGCAACCTCCAGTACTTCCAGCTGATGTTTGACCGCAGCGAGGTCTTTGGGGCCATGTCGGTGAGTGGTGCCACCGCCCTGTGCTGGGGGTGAGGGGCCAGGATTGCCCCCACAGTGGTGTGGGGGATGCTGCCAGTGGCAGTGGGCACTGACTCCCTCTTGTCCCCAGAGATACATGAAGCAGCAAGTGACCCCTCTGTTCCAGCACTATGAGACCATCACCAATGGCTGGAGGGATATCCCAGATGGCCTGATGGTCCAGTGAGTACCGTGGCCTCGGGGCTGGGCTGGATCCCTGGGATCTCCCCGACGCACTGGGTAGAGGGAACAGCCCTGCCTCCAGCTGGCACTGGCCGGTGGGTGCCCTGTGCCGGACCCCAGCCCTCAGGGCCTCTCTCCCCCCAGGTACAACGAGATCAATGCCATCAGCACCGCCTGCTCCTATGGCCTCACCGAGTGCCAGGAGTTGGCCGCCAACTACTTGAGCCAGTGGCGGCAGAATGTCACCAACAACCCGTGAGTCCTTGGAAGTCCTGGCACTGTGTGTATGGTCGGGCTGGGCACAGTGAGGGGCTCCTGGCACTGATGGCTCTTATCCCAACAGGGTCCCCCCGAACCTGCGCTCAGCCATCTACTGCAGCATGGTGGCCACGGGCGGGGAGGAAGCCTGGGATTTCCTCTGGGACAGGTTCCGGGAGGCTCCTGTGGTGTCTGAGGCCGACAAACTCCGCACAGCCCTCACCTGCAGTCCCCACCCCTGGATCCTCAGCCGGTGCGTGTGGGATCTGGCTGGCACTGTGATGTGTCCCCGCCAGCCCATCACCCACACCATGTCCGCTGCCCCTGCCAGCCCCTCACCCCCTCATCATGCCCCTCCAGGTACCTGGAGTACGCCCTTGACTCTACAAAGATCCGGAGGCAGGATGCCACCTCCACGATCAACAGCATTGCCAGCAATGTTGTAGGGCAGCCCCTGGCCTGGGACTTCATCCGTGGCAACTGGAGAACGCTCTTCACCCAGTGAGAACCACGGGGGGGCTAGAGGCACCCTTGTCTGCCTGTGCCCCTTGGGGGTGGCACTGTCCCTTCCCCTGTCCCCTCCCTTGTGGCTCTGCGGGATCCCTGGCTCAGCACACTTCTGCTCTCCCAGGTATGGGGGTGGCTCCTTCTCCTTCTCCCGCCTGATTTCAGCTGTGACCCAGCGCTTTTCCTCAGAGTTCGAGCTGCAACAGGTGAGGCTGGACCCTGGCAGGGGCCAGGGGACCAGGGACCCCAGCCTTGGCACAGCTGCCCTTTGCCAGCAGCCCTTGAGAGGGAGTTTTCTGCCCCTTATGTGCCCAGGGGTCCAAGAGGCTTCTGTTCCTGTCACAGGCTGCTGAGTGCCTGCTGGGGTGGTGGCAGGGACTCCCACGGGCTGTCAGAGTGTTCCCAGGGGCTGTTGCGGTGCTGCTGTTGGGGTGCTGCATGGGCTGCTGGAGGCTGTTGGGGTGCTCCTGGAGGCTGCTGAGATGGTGCTGGGGGCCTTCCAAAGGCTGTCAGGGTGCTACTGGGGCTGTCAAGATGATGTTAGGTGGTGTTGGGGGCTGCTAGAGTGGTGCTGGGGGCTCACAGAGGCTATTGGGGTGCTCCTGGGGGCTGTTGGTGTCCTGCCAGGAAGCAACTGAGAGCTGCTGGGGTGGTGCTGGGGTGCTCACAGGGGTTGTCAGGGGCTATTTGGCTGTTCCTGGGTGGTGTCGAGTGGTGCTGGGAGCTGCTGGAATCTGCCAGGGGCTGCTGGGCCCACCCCCTGCCTGCTCCAGCTCCATCTCTGCCCCATCTCTGCCCGGCAGCTGGAGCAGTTCAAGACAGACAATGAGGACATCGGGTTTGGGTCGGGGACGCGGGCGCTGGAGCAGGCGCTGGAGCGGACACGCGCTAACATCAACTGGGTGAAGGAGAACCGGGCGACGGTGCTGGCGTGGTTTGAGGCCGAGACCAGCTGAGAGGCGCCCGCGCTTCCCCGGCCACCAGGATGGACCCTCACCCACTCCCGACTCCACTCACTCCGTCCCCACGGCCCCCAGGCCCCTGTGCGCCCCTGTCCCGCACAGTCAGTGGGGGGCCTGGTGCCTGGATAATGGGCACTGGGAACATGGGGGCTTGGGACGGGACAGGTCAGGCTGGTGCACTCTGGGGGTGTAAATAAAAACTTGCCCAGTCTCCAGGGGCACCCTGGGTGCTGGGGGCCATGCTATGAGAACTGCGACAGACTGGGTAGGAAGTGCCGAGGCCCTGCAGCCTGCAGGCCTGGGGCAGAGCCCAGCGCTGTGAGCCCCCTGGGCTGTTAGGAGCCTGGTGCTAAGTGGCTCTGGGGGCTCTGCTGACGCCAGCCCCCAGCCCCTCTGTCTGACAGCTGCGTGTGAGCTCTCCTGCTGGGCCCCGCTCAGGGGGCTCCCTGCCCACTGGCACCAGGACCCCTCTGTGCGCCCCTGCTCTGGGCAGGTGCTGCACGATCAGGGCAGGGGCCACGAGGGAGGCTGTGACAGGTAGGAGAGACTGGCCCTCATGGGCTACCCTGGACCCTGAAGGGATGGAGCTGTCTTTGGGCACAGGGAAGGGACAGGACCCCCAGCACGTGGGAGCTGGGGGTCGGTGGGGCTGGGGACGGTCTAGGTGGTGAGTCCTTGTGCCACTCCAGCCCTGGGACACATCTGGGCTGTGGGTTGGGCTGGCAGTGGGCACTAAGCCCCTGGCCCGGGGCAGCACCTGGCTGTGTGTGTGGGGTGCCAGGCTAAAGGGTGCTCCCAACCCCGCCTGTGCTGGGGTGCAGCCAGCAGGTCCCACAGTAAGGAATAGGGGAGCAGCGCTACACGGCTGCTTCAGTGAGGATCCTGGTGTCTGCCCCATCCTGTGCAGCTCTGTGGCACAGCCATGCCACCGACCCATGGCCGTGCCACTGTCCCACTGCCCCACTGCCATGCCACTGTGCCTGTGTGGCGTCTGTGTCAAGGGGTGCAGTCAGCTCCAGCCCCCACAGTGCTGTGCACTGGAGTGCAGCTGTGCAGGACAGAGGCTGCAGCAGGGGCTGGGAAGATGAGCCTGGCTGGGGCCCAGGGACTGCTGAGCCGTGTGGGAAGAGCTGTGTGAGGTGAGTGGCTGTGGGACGCCGCACGTTGCACCCCCTGCCACCCACCCCATGAGGACTGTCCTCCACTGCAGCCCAGGGACTGCAGGAGCAGGGGCTGGGCTGGGGAGGGTCTTTGGGTACCTGGTGATGTGCGGGCAGCTGGGAGCCAGGTGCAGGGGTCCTGTGGTGCCCCGTGTCCATCAGTCCTGCCCTGGGAGGCTCCAAGCAGCAGGAGGAAGCCATCCTGTTACCTGTGGCTGTGGCACGTCTGTGGGGAGGCTCCAGGGCGGTGTAGCTGGGAATCCTCTGAAGCTCTGGGGGGAATCCCTGCAGCAGGGGTGTAGGGGGGTGACCCTCCGGTCCCTAGCCCCATCTCCGGACCCACAAGCACCTCTGGGGCAGTGCCCGCAGCAGGGCTGCAGAGAGGTGACCCCCAGGCACCCGTCCCCATGCCGGGAGCCCCGTGCAGCTCCGGGGCGGTCCCCGCCATGGGAGGTGACCCCCAGCCCTCAGCGCCGGGGGGCGAAGCATCACGGGGGTCCGTGTCCTGGCAGCACCCCAGGCCCCGGGGGCAGAGGGGACAGTGTCGG
This sequence comes from Cnemophilus loriae, assembly GCA_013397755.1. Taxonomy (NCBI): domain Eukaryota; kingdom Metazoa; phylum Chordata; class Aves; order Passeriformes; family Corvidae; genus Cnemophilus; species Cnemophilus loriae. The sequence goes on from VZTF01004366.1 coordinate 392,375, forward strand.
GGGGCCGGCGCCCCCCGGCCGAGCCCCAGCANGTGTCTGGCCATGGATGGGGGCTGTTCTGCTGGCCGCGTCTGGGGGTAACCCCTGCTTTATTTGGGCCGGGGGTGCGGGGCGAAGCCTCTGCACCCACTTGGAGGTATCGAACCCCTCCAGCCTCCCCCCGCTCCGGGCGGGCGGCAGGAGCCTGGGAACGCCGGGCCCATTTGCAGAGGTGTCAGATCTGACTCCTTTGGTCCTTAATTGGCCCTGCCGGCGCTGGGAAGTGTGTGGAGACCCATTCACACGGCCGTGAGAGATGCTAACGTGCCGCCAGCCCCGCATCGTGCCGCATGACCGCACCGGCTCCCCCTGCACCGCACCTCCTCGCACAGCGACTCTGCCGGCTGCAGCCGGCATCCGGGACCTGATCTTCCAATGCCGGGACCCCGAGCCGCCAGCCCTGGCACCCAGCAGGGTCCCCACAGCTCCCTGCCCTCTGCACAGCTCCCAGCCCCAGGTCCGGGGGGACTGTGTGGGCTCTGGCTCAGACTGACGGCCCTAAGGGGCAGAGGGTGCGGGGCGTGCAGTGTGCTTGGGTGAGGGGCCGGGGTGCTCCCTTCCCAGAGACATCCCTGCACTGGCCGTGCTGTTTCTGTCTCCCCACTCCGATGGGATGCAGCCCCGGACGGCTCCAGATAAGCTGAGGCACCTGGGGACCCACCAGGCTGTGCCCCTGCTTGGGCTGGGGGTCTCTGTGCTGCTGCGAGTTGGGGTGCCCAGGGCACTGGGGTGCACCGTGGTGGGTGCCAAACTCTTGAGGGTGCCGGGGGCAGGGGACCCCCTGTGCAGATGGGCTGAGGGACAGCGGGGGGGTGAGGGGGGCTGTTTGCCAGGTGCTTGGCAGCACTGACCTCTGCACCAGACACAGCCCTGGGCAGTGTCCCTGTGAGCTGTGCCCATCCCAGAGAGAGGACGAGCACTGACCACTGGAAACCACACAGGCGTCTGACCCGGGAGGTCCTAGAGCAGGGATAGTGGGTCCCAAGTGGGCAGGGACATGTCCTGGGAGGGTCCCAGCAGGATCAGGGACCTCTCAGCAGAAGGGCTGGGGGCTCCTGGGGGCACAGCCTGAGCTGGGCACTGACTGAGCTCTGCCGTGGTGCCCTGCCCATGCTGCCATGGCCCTGCACCCTGCTACAGGCTGAAGGGAAGGGGGGACCCCCCTGCCCCCGGGGTGAGGGGCTGCGGGGTGTCCTGCTGTCACCAAAAGTTGGGAATAAAACCCTCTAACACTGTAACTTCAGTATTAGAAAGCAGCATTACTTTATTTCAGTGTCGGGTGTGCAGTGGATACCTCCTGCTAGAAACACCACAGCTGGCTAACGGACTAGTTTAAATCTTTGTAACTTACTTATTACATTTCCCAAAAGTCATACATGTGCACTAAACATTCCTGCAAATTCTTTTGCATATTTTTATCACTTTTTGGGGCTTATTCATATAAGAGTAGGGGTCTTTTGAGACTCTCTGGTGCTCGTTTGGGGAACATCCCATTCCTTAAATTATCTGGTTTTGGTCATAGGCCTCCAAAAAAAATTATTTTCTTTGAATAAATCTCAGCTCTGTGGTCTGGCCAAGATACATCTTTTCATCACTGTTACTCAGGCCCACAGTCTTTACGGCTAAGATAACCACTTGCACACATTAATACAGGACTAAGCACTTTTGGCTGAAGCTAAAGAAATTCACAAGACTTGAACACTATTTGTTACAATTAGAGATTTTCCCAAGACTACGGGGGCTCTGACCCCACGGCCGGTGCTGCCCCAGCCCAGCCGCACTCCAGCACTTGTCCAAACAGGGAGGTGGGAAGCGGCTGCGGCGGGTGCAGAACTCATTACTCGGGAGCTCATCAGCTAATGCGACCCAGGAGGGGGCCGGGCAGCGGGGAAGGGGCCATGCCTGGCCTGGGCCATGGGGTGCAGATCTCCGGCCAGACGCCCCTGCGCCCCCAGACTGGGGATGGATGTTGGAATGGGGTTGGCACTGGTGGCCTCGGATCGGTTGGGTCAGTGCTGGGCACTGCTCAGATGTGCACGCACGGTTTGGGGGTCCTGTGCCCCCAGCTGTGTCCCCTCAGCTGTGCCCCGCTGCTTTGTGGGGATCCTGTGCCCCTCATGTTCCCCTGGGCTTTGCACATCCCGTTTGGGGGGATCCTGCACGCCGCTGTACCACCGGGCTGTGCACACCCAGTTCGGGGGTCCTGTGCCCCCAGATGTATCCCCAGGCCAGGCTGTGCACACCAGCTCTGGGGCCCCGTGCCGTGCCATGCCCGTGTTCCCTTGCTCCCTGATGGATTTTCCGTCCCTCGGCGGGGCCGTTTCCCGGGAAACCTTCACACCCGCCGGCCCCAACACCTGCGGGGCCTGGGAACGCGGCGGGGGGGCTCCTCCCAGCCCCGACCCTGGCCCTCGACACCCGCCGCCCGTGGGGGTTCCCCTCCCACTGCCAGCACCGGGCAGTCCCGGGGGTTCTGAGCTCATGGGGGCGGTGGGAGACCGGCACCCCCAAACCGGGTGTGGGGGGGTGTTCCACAAAGCCACAGGGGCAGCCCCCTGCCTGGGGTCATGCTGCAGGGAGAGATGCAGGGACACGCCACCGCAGACCCACTGCAAACCCCACTGAATCTCCATCAGAGCCTCACAGCACCCCTGCTGCACCCCCACTGCAGACCTTGCTGCAACCCCACTGCAGCTCCCCGCAGCAGACCTACTGAGACCCCGCTGCAGCTCCCGTGTAGGTCCCAGCCCCGTCCCCAGCCCAGCACAAGGTCGAGGGGCAGCACCGAGCGGCTTCACACTTCTGGGGTGAAATTCGTCACCCCGTGTTCACAGTCTCGGCCCCGGCCCTCCCCCCCAGACCTCCGGCCTTTGAAGTGCTGCTCCTGCAGCCACGAAGGTGCCTCTTCACACCTCCGGCCCGGCATAAAGCCGGGGCGGTCGGGAGCCACTGGCACACAGGACCCAGCCTCCGGCCCTGCCATGGCCCACGGCTACACGCTGCCCGTCATCGCCCCACTGCAGGACTGGGGTGACCGCGGACCTCCGGACCCCCTAGGCTACAGCANCCGCCGGGCAGACCCTCACCAAGATCGAGACCCTGCGCCTCGCCACTCGCTACATCGCCCACCTCTCCGCCCTGCTGGGGCTCGGCCGGGGGGCGCCGGCCCCCCGACACTGTCCCCTCTGCCCCCGGGGCCTGGGGTGCTGCCAGGACACGGACCCCCGTGATGCTTCGCCCCCCGGCGCTGAGGGCTGGGGGTCACCTCCCATGGCGGGGACCGCCCCGGAGCTGCACGGGGCTCCCGGCATGGGGACGGGTGCCTGGGGGTCACCTCTCTGCAGCCCTGCTGCGGGCACTGCCCCAGAGGTGCTTGTGGGTCCGGAGATGGGGCTAGGGACCGGGGGGTCACCCCCCTACACCCCTGCTGCAGGGACCCTCCCAGATGTACCTGAGGGTCTCAACACCGGGGTGGAGACCTGGGAGTCTCCCCCCTACATCCCTGCAACCGGGACCCTGCCTGAGGTGCTTGGGGTTTCCAAAATCGAGGCGGAGACTTGGGGGCCACACCCCTACATGGCTGCCGTGGGGACTTCCTCAGAGCTGAATAAGGCTGTCACCTCCACTGCGTCCCCTTGGCTGACCCCTCCCCACTCTGCAGAGGCTGGGGCCCCCCCGGATCTCCCTGGTGATGTCCTGGACATGGGGCTGGTGCTGTCAGAGTTCGTGGGCACAGGGACAGTCACCCAGGTACGTGCTGCTGGGGATTGGGGTGACTCTCAGCATGGGGCTTGCATGGGGCAGGGATCAACCCCCCCTTGGGGCGGCCTCAGAGTCCTCTTGGTGTGGGGCAGTGTGGGAACTGGTTTAGGGATAGCAACAGCCTTGTCTGGGGTAGGGAATGGAGAGGTGAGCCCTGCTCCGTGCAGCAGGTGAGGTCGGTTCCCCAGCCTGCCCTGTCCTTCTTGGTGCTTCCCTCCCTCGTGTTTGTGGGGATCCCATTAGTGGGGACGGAATGGAGTCCATTGTCCTGTTTGTCCCTGCCCAGGAGCACTTCCAGTGGGTGGGCTGTCACTCCCTCGACCCCAGCCCTGCCTGGACCTCTGTCTGGCTGCTCACCCTCTCCCTGTCTGCTCTCCAGGATCTCTCTGCGGACCTGCTCTCACTGCTGGAGGCTCTGTTCCCACCACAGCCCCGGCACTGACCCAGATGAGTCCCCGGGGCTGGAGCACCCGCTGCCCCAGGATGCCTGTCCGGACCCCTGCAGCTTGGGGACACATGCAGCCCTTGGGATAGCTGCAGGAACAAGCTGCTCCGTCGGAGCCTGGAGCCGTGCTGGACGCGCCGGGTTGGCGGCGGCTGGATGTCAATAAACCCTTGTGCCCTCTCGGAGTGTCTGTGTGGCTGTTCCCAGGAGCTGGGCACTGGATGGGGTTTGGCATGCCTAGGGGTCTGGTGTGCATGGGGCCCTGTGTGCCCAGGGTGTCCTCGCTGGGCTGCAGGGCTGGGGGCTGTGAGCAGTGAGGCACCAGCTGGGAGAGCAGCTTGGGGGTGTATCAAGAGAGATGCTCCCCTTGCCCTGGGGCCTGACCCTTGGCCAGGATGGGGTGAGGATCTCCAACACCCTCCAGATCCAGCTTTCCCACCTGGCAGTTTTGGGCCTGTGGGAGCTCCCCAGTGCAGAGTGAAATGGGTAGATTTGGGGTCCAGCTTGGTGTGGGGATGGGGCTAGACTAGAGACCCTGCCAGGAGCAGAGTATGGCGGCCTGTGATGGGGACCCTATGGCCCCAGCCCCCTTGGTGGCTCCCTGAAGTCTGGGGTCCCCATTAGCAGGAGGGTGTTGAGACCCGGCAGCCGTGTGCTAATGAGTCAGGGGAGTATCTCCGCAGCTCTGGGGTCTGCGGTGAAGGGCGGGGGGTTAATGAACCCCATGGAGTGTGAAAAGACTCTCTAATGAGGTTAATATCCTCTGCTGGGGTGGGGGAGGGGGGTGACAAAATGGGACACAAGCCTTTGAGGTGTAAAGCAGCCCTCTGCCCTCTCCTAGGCTGCAGCCCCTGCTCTCCAGCCAGGGCTGAAGGGACCTGGGCATGTGCTCCAGCCATGGGGACACTGCCATGGGGATGACCACAGTCGGGGTCACAAGGCTGGCAGTCGCAGGGCTGGGAGGAGGGACCTGTGGGTCTCTGGACCCCCCAAATGCTGCACCTCAACGTGAGGAGCCCTTGTGTGCCCTGATACCTGGCCCTGACAGCAGCAGTGCCAGGCCTGGGGGGCTGCCTCCCACAGATGTGGGGCATGTCCCACTGTCCATTCCTGTGTGTGAGCACCACGCACGCTTACGTGTGTGTCCATGTGCTGTGGGTGGCAGGGGAAGGACCGTGCTGTTCCAAGCTGCTGGCTACGTCAAGGACCATTCAGAGCTGCCAAGGGCGCCCACGCCACAGCAGCGGCAGCAGCAGCTGCAGGTGCTGGCTCTCTGCAGTACCTGCCCCGGTACCTGTCCCACTCCCCACCCTGCTCCCCTTCGTGCCCCAGAGCAGATGCCGGAGCCCTCAGCACAGAGCCTCGGCACTGTGTGAGCATTGGCCCCACCATGGCGTGGCTGGGGAATGCCGGGCAGGACACCCCGGATGCAGGTGAGTGGGGGGAATGGGGTGTCTGATCCTCTGGGTGTCATTGTTGGGCTGGGGGGGTCACCATCCCAGGCAAGATCATGAGGGATACTCTGGGCAGGGAGAGGGGCACAGCAGTAATGGCCTGAGGTGGGTGCTGTGTTGGGGTCAGCTGCAATTGTCTTCCTCTGCCCTGCTTGGTGCCAGGGACCCCCATAGCTCTGGGGGCATGGAGGGGCTCTGGGGGCTGCTGGAGGCTCTGGGGTAGCAGCAGGAGGCAGCGAGCAAGCAAGGATGGAACGCAAGGAAGTGAGCTCAGAAGTGTGATGCCGGCACTGTGGCCCTGGGCAGGGGGCTCTAGGGGACAAGACCCACAGTGCTAAGTGTGGCCTGTCCCAGCCAGAGCCCCCACCTCAGGGTTGCCACTGCCCCTTTGCTGTTGTGGCAGGTAGGGGCCATCCAGACCCAGGCCCTGCAGAGGGAAACACCAGTGTGGAGCCCCCCAGCATCACGGCCCCTGAGTGGAGCTGTGCCTGGAGCCCCCCCGATGAGAACGGCGAGGAGCCCCTGCAGCTGCCCACCTTCTCCCCCGCTGCCCAGGTGCGCGTGGCTGTCACCTTCGCCCTCTTCGCCCTCTCTGCCGGCTGCAACCTGGCGGTGCTGCGGGCAGTGGGAGGCCGGGGCAGTGGCCGGCGCCCCCACATCCGCCTGTTGCTGCGGCACCTGGCCGCCGCAGACCTGCTGGTCACCGTGGTTGTGATGCCGCTGGACGCTGTCTGGAACATCACGCTGCAGTGGCGGGCGGGCGACCTGGCCTGCCGCCTGCTCATGTACCTGCGGCTGCTGGCCATGTACGCCTCTGCCTTCGTCACCGTGGTCATCAGCCTGGACCGGCAGGCCGCCATCCTGCGCCCGCTGGCGATCGCCCGTGCCCGTGCCCGCAACCGCGCCATGCTGCACGTGGCCTGGATTCTCAGCGCGGGGCTGGCGGTGCCACAGGTACTGACCCCGGGGGCCCCTCCGGCCCCTGCCTGTGACAGACCTCCACCCAGCCCAGTGTCTGGTGACACTGTCCAGGCTCGCTGCCAGGGCTGGTGCCACTGTGTGACCACCAGGGTGGGGATGGAGAGCCCTGTGGGATGGA
>VZTF01004366.1:399262-437667 GCA_013397755.1 Cnemophilus loriae
CCCCTGTCAGTGGGGAGCAGAGCCAGTGCAGGGGTGATAACAGGTCCAACCCCACAGGCTGGGTCAGTCCCTGTGGGTCTGGGGGGGGTCCGTGCTTTGGCCTCCAATGCCCTCCCCTGCCTCAGGAGGTGCAAACCCCCATCACCCCCACCCCCCTCTCTTGTCTCCAGCTGTTCCTGTTCCACACCATCACCCTGCGCCCCCCGCACAACTTCACCCAGTGCACCACACGTGGCAGCTTCCCCCGGCCCTGGCACGAGACCCTCTACAACATGGTGGGCTTTGCCTGCCTCTTCCTGCTACCACTGCTCATCATGGTCTGCTGCTACGCCCGCATCCTGCTGGAGATCTCCCGCCGGATGGGCTCCGGCCTCTGTGAGTGCCAGGCACCATGCGACACAGCCCCACGCCCAGGGGAAGTCCTGTCTGGAGCTCCGTAAGGACGCCTCAGCTTTCCCTCAGGGCAGGGGGTCCCTATCCTAGCCCCATTTTCCCCTCACGGGCTGTGCCCCTCCAGTCTCCTCGCAGGACACGTCGCTGAGGTGCTCCAGGAACAACATCCCACGAGCCCGGCTGCGGATGCTGCGGATGAGCCTGGTCATCGTCTCCTCCTTCATCCTCTGCTGGACCCCCTACTACCTGCTGGGGCTCTGGCACTGGTTCTGTCCCCGTGCCATGGAGAAGAGGATCTCGCCGGCACTCACCCACATTCTCTTCATCTTTGGTCTCTTCAACGCATGCCTGGACCCCATCACCTACGGGCTCTTCACCATCCCCCTCCGGGGGGGCTGGGGTTGCCCATGCAGGCACGGCCCCCTGGCCCAGCCCCCCTCCCCAGCCACCGGCTCCTTCCGCTGCTCAGCCTCCTCCCTGCCATCCAAGCAGGGAGTCCAGGGGGTGCGGAGGTCCCGAGGGGCTGCCAGGGATGCCTCCTGTCACAACAGCTCCCTGTGAGACCAGCACAACCGCTGGGGTGCTCAGGGCAGGGGGGTCTGGCAGCAGGATGACCAGGTCAGCACAGGTCCAGCAGGGATGCAGTCGCTGCTGATCTCTCCCTGCATCCTGAAGTGCCTCTGTGGGCATGGGGCTGGTGGGAGGTGCCCTCGTCCCCTCCCCCTTCTTTGTGCCCTGAACAGCAATAAAGTGTCCTATGGCCAACTTCTTGTCCCTCCTGTGTCCCCCCGCTGGGAGCTCAGCTGGCATCCCCAGAGCCAGCACCCTGACCCACTGGGGTCACAGCTGCCCCTGTCCCCACCATGGGTGGCTTAAGAGTCCCCAGGAAGGGGCAGGTTCAAGGCCATCCACAGCCTGGCCAGGGCTAGGTGCCTCTCTCCCTGTTCATCCTCACAGAGCTCTGTGTCCCAGTGGGCGCAGGGCTGGTCCCTGCCAGCCAACGCCAGGCTTGTAGCAGTCCCAGGGTGCTACTGACATCGGCTCTGCTCCAAACAGGAGCTCCTGGCTCCTGCCCAAGGCTATTGGGAGGCACACAGGGCCAGTTCTCCCGCCTGCAGCAGCTGCTCCAAGGCCAGCGCTGACGGTGGAGCCAGCACGGCTGCTGGGGCCTGGAGAGGTGGGCGAGGGCTGTGAGTGCCTGGGCCCCTCACTCCCCCCAGCACCAGGAGTATTGCCAGAGTGAGGGACAGCCCAGAAGAACTGCCCTGGCTTCCCCCCAGCCTCAGGGAAGGGTCCACAGAGCCGGGCTGTGCCCGGGGGTCCCCACTCTGCTGCGGATGGACACTGGGTCCCTTGGCTCCTCAGTCCCCACTGCCCAGTGGGAACCCCATCACACCCACTGCCAGTGCGGCCTCATGCTGGGGCACACACAGGGGTGCTGCTCCTGCTGAGGGGTCTCTCTGGCTCCAGCGCCTGGTCCTGTGCCAGGAGCAAGCTCAGCTTGTGTGGGTGGGGGGCAAGGCAGGAGGGCAGGCAGAAGTTGTGCCCAAAAATGGCAGTGCCAGCCATGCTTGCAGGGATTTATTTGAAAGTGGCAAAGGAAAAGTCTGGTGGAGTTGCTTCAGCTCTGAAAAATGATCTCACACCTGCTTGAGGGCTGGAGGGCCAGCACACTAGTCACTCCAGGGGTCTTGCACAGGGGCGTCACCCCAGGCTCTTGTGGAGGTCTCCATTTTGTGGGGCTCCAGGGAATGCAGGGCTGCAGTCCCAGGTGTGTGTGGGTCCTCCGTGCTTCCGGGGCAGGGATGAGGCTTCCTTGGCACATGTCCGCAGGGTGGGGGGAATGCGTGGGGGGGCTGGGTCTCAGGCACGGACTCGCGTGAGTATGAAAATATCACCTGGTACGGGCACACTACCTGCTGCCAGCCTGAGAAATGCTGCGAGGGGAGGAGCTGGTACAGCCAGAGGACCACCCAGCAAAAAGCTTTCCCTTGCTGGATGCTGCTGTTGCTGTGGCCCCGCTGCTGGGAGCACCCTGCCTGCCACAGGACAATTGGGGTGCAGACAGAGGCCCCCAGCCCACGGGCAGCTCTCCTCGGGCTGACGGCACTGAGTGGGTGCCAGGCGGGCCAGAGCTGCCCCATCCCCTCGGTGGCTGCAGAGGGCTTCAAGGGGCAGCGCGTGGTCATCGCAGTCACGTTGGGCTCTGAGGGTGCCCCAGTGTTGGTGCTGGTGCTGGTCCCACCCGCTTCCCACTGGAGCCAGAGAACGGGGACAGGGTGGCCAGGCGAGGGGACAGGGCGGTAGGTTGGGCGATGGCAAGTGGGAGGTGATGCCAGGGGATGCCTGTACTTGGGTGACTGTGTCCACCCAGCTCAGCAGTGTCACGTCACCCCCTGCTCCCACCCCCTTCCTGCCCACGGCACAGATCGGAGGCAAAGCGCGACCCCGGGGCCGCAGCCGTCCCAGTCCCTGCTCCGCTCGGGCACAGGCACACCAGCTCTAGGTGCCAGCTCCGCCACTGCTGGGTCTCTTCTCAGTGAAGAAGCTCTTGAGCAGCATCACCTGCCCGATGCTGACCACGAAGAGGATGAGGGTTTCCCCCACTGACCAGTACGAGACGCGTCCATTGAGCTCCTCAGCTCTGCTCCGGTCCTGCGCCTCCCGCAGCCGGTAGTGGGTCTGGGAGTCAATCACCGCGTTCAGCATCTCGTGGATGGTGACACAGGCGGACTCCATCTGGGGGACAAGGACAAGAGTGCCCTGTTGCTTCTGACACGGCACAACTGAGGGAGCCCAGGACCATGCCAGAGCACCCAAGAGCAGGACAGCAGTGTCTGTGTTGCAGGTTCCCTGCCAGAACCCATCCAGGGTGGTTCCCCACTGGGACAGAGCTGAGAGGCCCAGCCCAGAGGCTCACACAGAGGGATGGAATGGCTGATGCAATTCCCTCACGAGGGATGGACACGGGCTGCTGCAGATGGGGGAGCCCAGACCCAGCACAGCTCCCCCATCCCAGGCAGAGGATGTGGCGTGTGGTGGGGCTGTTGGCTGGCGGTTGGCACTTCTGCATCCAGCGGAGGAGGAGGGGGACAAGCCCCAACTGCCGTCCCGCAAGGCTGCCTGGGGGCTGTGGCAAGACCCTTCCTCCCTTGCTCCCTCTCTCCTTTCCTCCTGGGACCCACCTGTGTCAGGGCGGTGATGCGGTTGTTCATGTCGGGCAGGATGGGCGGCTCATCGCCCACCTGGAAGTCGAAATAGACAATTTTGTGGGAGAAGGTGGAGAACTCATTGCTGAAGCAGAAGGTGTAGACACCCTTGACCTCGGTGTGGTGCGAGAAGCTGTCGTACTGCTTCTTGGTCTCCTGGTAGATGGTCTTGCCGTTGGGGTCCTCCACGTAGCAGTCCACATCATAGTGTCCTCCGCTGATCACCTGTGTAGGGAGATGTATCTCAGATGGTGGCACACGCCAAGCAACGTGGCAAGGGCCCCTGACCCTGCCCAGCCCCACAGCTGTGTGAGAGGCCAGCGGGCACCATGCCCATGGGATGGGGCCCAGGCCAGGGGAGCCCTGGGAAGCTGTGCACCACGGTGCCAGCAACTCAGGTGGGGTGCCCACAGCTCAAGTGGGGTGCCTGGAGACAGAGACAGACCTCATGACCCAGGTCAGGGGCTCCCATGGCTGCTGGGGGCACATCCCAGACCTGGCTCTCAGGTGGACGCTGCTGGGCATGGGGCTGGGCTTGGGAACAACTCCTAGTGCAGTATGGAGGGAACGGGGGTGTGCGTGGGAGGAGGGACCTGCAGCCCTGCCTGGGGCTCTGCAGGACACAGGGATGGCAGCGTGAGCAGAGGCATGGGCAGGTGGCACGGGCAGAGGCAATAGTACACACATGGGCAGGGGTGTGGGCAAGGGGGCACGGGCGTGGGGGCACAGGCAGGTGCACGGGCACGGACAAGACATGGGCAGGGACACAGGGATGGGGCACAAATGGGGTGCGGGCGGAGGGGGCGCTAGCAGGGGTACGGGCAGGGGGTGCAGGCAGGGAGCATGCAGGGCTGCAGAAAGGTGCAGGCAGGTNGCACCGCCCCCCTGACGTGGCGCTTCCGCTGCGAGCGGGGCGGGGCGCGGGCGGCACCTCCGGCCCCGGGGCGGGCACCCGCGACGATCCCGGGAACGTTGCGGGCCCCCCCCGTACTCTGGGAACCCCCCGGCATCTCCGGGACCTCGGAGGATCCCCTCGGCACTCCCGGGGATCCCCCCGGGACGGGCGGCTGGGGTCGGGTCCACGCGAGATCAGCCTCCGTCCAAAGCTGAGCGCTTTATTAATGCAGTGCAAAATTAGTGCAAAAGTCTCCGCAGGGCCACGGCGTCACTCCAACACCTGCCCCTGCACCCCTCCACACACGCAGCCGTGTAAATAAACACATCCATGGAGCCGTGGGATCTGTCGGCAGCCACGGCACACGGCCGGTCCGCGGCACACGGTGCGTGGGGTGGGGCGTGGGGCTGGGGGGCTCCGTGCGCGGGGTAGGCAGCAGAACGGGGTCTTGGCTGTGGCACGGTGCCTGCGACTTTCCCGGAGGGATGAAGCCCTGGGGTCAGCCCGTGTCACCCTCGGTGACTTGGCATCCCGGGATCCCCGCCGCTGGCAGAGGCTTGCCGTGCAGCCAGGCTGGGACCGTCCTGCTTGGGGATTCAGCGCTTCCTGGACTCAGAGCTCCTCGGCGTGGTGGGGAATGAACCTCCTGAAGTTCAGACGCTTCAGAGACGAGACAAGCCTATCCCGGCCCACAACCGACGAGGTTGCAGCGGCGCCGGGTGAGCTCGGGCGCCGGAGCTCTGGAGCGCTCGGGAATCTCGGAGGTGGAGGATTGTCTCCCTCTCCCGCTCCGGGAGAGCACCGACACGGTCCGTGGCTGGAGGGGCGTTCCCGCTCCTCCTGCCCCCGCAGTACTGAGCCCCTTCCCCTCCTGGAAGGTACTTCATGAAGGCCTCGGCCCCGGAGATCACCACCAGGGGCTCCGGGAGGGGATTCGGTGAGACAATGAGCAGGATGGAAGAAAAGTGGATTGTAACTAGTGAGGAATAAGTGAACTGCAGGTGGGATCCTTGGCACGGAGCTCGGCGATCTAGGACGGTGCAGGATCGATCTCCCGGGTGGTCGCTCCCGATTCAGCCCCTGGGCTGAGGACTGAACCCCTCGGCCACCAGCGTGTGCCCGGAGCCAGTGCCTACTCTGTATGGGAACCGTCCCGTTTCTGCAGGGACAGCACGGCTTTGGCCATTTCCCTGTGAACAAATGGTGACACAGCTACTGCGCCACGACCTCCTCAAAATCGGAGAGGTGCCGCATCTGCTCTGCCTGCATGGAATGTCTGCGGAGGAGCTTCCTGTGGGCTCTCAGGTCACCCCGCCTGGGTGAGCTGGGTGTGAGGGGCACCAGGGGCTTCAGCCCAGCAGCCAGCGGGGAGGGAGCTTTGCTGGAGCCGATGTCGGGAATCGGGGGGTTGGGGTTCACATTCAGGGGGGGCAGATATCCCGGCCTTGTGTGGGAGATGTGGTCCAGCAGCAGGGTCCCGGATCCTCGCCTCTCCAGCAAGCTGGGTGGCCGGCGCCGGCTGGTGCTGGGCGATGTGCTGGCGCTGCTGGAGGGAGACCCACAGGAACCATCCAGCAAGGCCAGGTGGGACCCGCTCAGCTTCCTCCTCTCCGATGGCCCCTTCCCCGCCTCCGTGACCTGGGAGTCTCTGTTATGTTCAGTGCCTGGCCTCCACCAGTGTGGAGTGTCCATTCCTGCAGCTGAGCTGGCGGCCGAGCTGCTGCTCTCTGGCTCTTCTGGCACCGTGATGCTCCGAGGCAGGCATGGGTGGGTGCCTGGGCTCTTCTCGTGAGTGGCTTTCCATGCCAGTGGCCCTAGTGCCTGCTCATCCACTGGGGGGAAGAGAGAGGGGTCCCTTCCCTTGCTGCTGCTGCTGCTGCTGCTGCTCCGGGTGAGGGAGGGCTTTCTGGAGAGTGAGAGATCGCCGATGCCCGTGATTACCTCACTGTCAGCGCAGACCCGCATGTCGTCACGGTGGGCAGAGGCCGCCAGCACCGAAGGTGCCACCAGACCCCATGGCTCTGACCGCAGTCGCTTCAGCCGGGGCAGGTGGGCTCTCCGGGCAGTGCCAGCTCTCTGGCCCGGGGAGGGTGGCTCAGTGTCCCCAGTGTGTGAAGGGTGTGGGGTGAGAATGCTGCTCTCCTTTTCGGCAGGGGAAGGTGCTGAGGTGGGAGTTTTCAGGTGAGCACTGGAGAGGGCTGCGCCCTCCTTGAGGGGAGCCCTCTCCTTGAACTCCAGCGCAGGGGCAACGTTCAGGTACTGCTTGGCAGTCTTGGTGCCAGAGGCTGATGTGTCCATGGTGATGATGATCACCTCCTTCCCCTTGGCTCTGCAGGCATTCAGGAGGTGCTGCAGCACAGCCTTGTCCTCGGCGTTGATGGCGTGGACCAGCGCTGAGGCTCCTGAGTGGTCCTCCAGGCTGGGGTCTGCCCCACTGTCCAGCAGCAGGGACACCACATCCCCCCCAGCCCTGCGGATACAGGCATGCATGAGGGCTGTTTTCCCAGACTTGTCCTGGATGTTGGGGTCGGCTCTGTTGTCCAGCAGGTACTTCACCATCTTGGCCTTGTGGATGCTCTGCTGGTCGACGTGCGTGGTGATGCAGGCCACCATCAGGGCGGTCTCCCCCTTCTCATTGCTCTCGTTGATGTAAGCCCCGCCTTCCAGCAGCAGCCGGGTCAGCCGGAGCCGGCCGAGCCACACGGCCTTCAGGAGGGAGTTGCCCCCCAGCTCCAGCTCTGTCACTTCATCCATGGCACTGGCTGCTGCTTCCCGCTGGGTAGTGCAGTGGTGGCTGGTGGCTGTGGGGGGAACCACGGAGAAGAGGTGAGCCCCACTGCTTTGTCCCTGCCTTCCTAGGATGCCATGCTCTGGGCGCTGCCCCACATCCCTCTGTCCCTCTGGCCATGTCTACCCACCTTGTGCAGACAGCTGTCTGGATGCCTTGGTTTCCCTAGGAGATCAGAGAGCTTCTGATGGTCTCCACTGGCCTGCTGTGTCTGGGGGGCCACAACACGAAGCCCACCGGAGACTGGGTGAACTTCCCCGATGGCTTCCTGGGCTGGAGCTGAGATCTCTGCTTCCTCACTGCTGGAGGGAAGGAGAAACAGCCACAGTCATGTTGTCTATTGTGTTTCTTCTGCCCACTGCTTCTGACCCCCACTGCCACCCGCTCCTGCTACCCCCGACTCCCTGTGTCACTCCTCAGAGTGTTCCTGGAGCCCTGAGCAGCCACTGCCCCGAGAGTACCCCTGGAGAGGGCACAAGCCTCCCGGCCCTTCCCCATCCCTCCGTGCCCTCCATGGGGATCCTGCGGCCCCTGGACCTGCGGTCGGTGCTCACACTGCTCCCAGCCCCTCCCGAAGGCGCCCACGGTACCGCTCCTTGCCCGTGAGCTCCCCGCGGCCCCTTCCCGTGGGGACTCCTCGGACCCAGGCGGAGACCCGGGCGTCGGTTCTGCCCCACTCCCGCCGGGACTGGTGTCCCCCGCCCCCCTCCAAGCCGCGGCCATCCCGCCTCCGCTCCCGCCGCCGCCCCCGGCTGCGGTGATGATGGGGGGATGCGGCCGCTGCCCCCGGCCCGCTACCTGCTGCCCGGTGCCCGTGTCGGTGTTCCGTGCCGCTCTCCGGTGTCGGTGCCGCTGCCCCGTGCCCTGTGCCGGGGTTGGTACCGGTGCCAGGTGCCGGGTGCCGGGTGCCGGGTNGGGACAGTGTCTGCGCCCACCCGTGCGGGGGTGTCTGTGTGGGGGGGGTGTAGATGTCCCTGCTCTTGGGGCTCTCCGGACCCCGGACTAGTCTGAGCCCACAGCTGTCCCCACTTGGAGCAGGGGGAATTACGGCCCCTCTAAGCCCCCTCTGATGTTAATGACTCCGTGGCTTGAGTGCACATCGGGGAGAACCTGAGGGCACGCCTGGGGCACAGGAGTGCTCTGTGCCGTGCAGGAGAAGCTGAGGTCGCTGTGTCTGCTCCCCGGGCAGAGTTGCCCTCAGTGCCAGGGCGATGTACCTGGACAAGCAGTAGTGTGCTGCCTCTCTGGCCCTCCTTTGCCCCCAGATCTCGCATCTGGGCAAGAACCTGCTTCCCAGCAGCTTCCTCCACTTTCCTCGGTGTCTCTGTCGGAACAGTCCCAGCAAAAAGAGGGAATTCGGAGGAAGTGGGACATGGTCACAGATGCCCCTGACCATCAGCCTAACCCCCGTGGTTCTGCACGTCTGCAGACCATTGCAGCTGTGAGGATGTTGGTCATCACACCCTCTGTATCACATTAACATTTGGGGAAATTTCTCTTGTGATTAATAAAATATAATCTAATATTGCAGTGCTCTTCATTCAGAGGTGATGTTGACAATGAGACTCAGAGCCAGCAGAGAAATTAAGTCAGTCTTATTACGTTGGGGAGCATTTGGCAAACCTTATGGCAGGTTCCTCCTGACTTGGTAACACACATGCTCTGCAGTACCTGCCTAAGCTGGCCGTAAACCCCCCAAAAATGTGTTTATCTGTCCATTTTCTGATGCATGAGCACACCAGTTTACTTGTCGAAAATAAACACCTTAAGTCCTAAAAGCAAAATAATATAAACACCTTAAGAAAATAAATGTCTTAAAAATAAACTCCTGAAACCCACAAATTTAGAACAGACAAGCTGTGGTGGCAGGAGGACCCCAGGCTGCCCAGCAATGGGGGTGCTGCCCAGCACCAGAGGAAGCCACCACATTCCCCCGTTTGAGGGGGGTCTGCCCTGCTCCCAGGGCACCCCAGCATGGGTCAGGGATGGCGACAAGGAGGGAGGAGGCGGTCGTGGGGAAAGAGGGAAGGTCCTGGGTCCCTGATGATTGCAATTAGGAGAATGTTGGAAGTAAGGGCTGGGGAGCCAACAGCCCCACCTGCAAGTGCCCCTTCCTCCTCTGCTCCCCTTGCTGCTCCTGTGGGTTGTCACCCCTGTGCTGGACCCCAGGCTGGCTGGTCATGGCTGGAAAGCAGGAATGACCTGTCCTTGAAGATGTTAAAACCCAAGAGTTCCCTTTCCTGCTCCACCAGCCCAAACTCACCAGCTTCCAGGTGTCCATGGGATGGAAGTTGCCCCTGCAGGGAGGGATGAGCATGGCGATGCCAGCTCTGTTATGCCAGTCCTGGGATCTGGGGCCTCTGTGGAGGGGAGCACGAATGGCCCCTGCCTGCTGCCAGAGGGCCTCAAACCTGCCCCAGCTGTTCCCTGGCTTTGCAGAGCCAATGTGTCCACCTATCTTCATCCTCCTTGTCTTCCTCACCAGTATCTCTGCCATCCCTGAGGATGCCATGGCAACAGGGCCGCAGGGATGGCTGCTGGAGAAGCTGCAGTTCTGTGCAGGGCTCTGAGCCATGGGTTTGATCTCAGCAGTGCCTGTGCAGCCTTGGGGGCAGCAGGATGGGGTCCAGGCATGATCAGGTTTGGACAAGACTGGGATGAGGTGACTTTGAGGTGGCTAGGTGCCACCACAGGGTGCTCTGCCCACATGGAACAGCCCTGGCAGGGTGTGGAGGGCTGGGCAGTGGCTGGAGGTGCTGCTGGTGATACCAATACCCTGTGGCATGGGTGGTACTGGTACCCAGAATCCTCACGTGGGCAGGGGGCTTCTTTCTCCTGGCAGGACAGAGACGGGCAGAGGTGACAGAACTGTGTCACTGAAGAGAACATCAGAGATGCTGGATGCTTTGTGGGGCCATCCCAGCACTATTCCACCTGGATGAGCAGCCAGGGAGCTGTCACCCCTTTCTTAGAGCCTGCTGAGGTTATGGTTAGAGTCTCGCCCACCCTGGAGAAGGGGGAGCTGCGTTCTGGGGCTGTAACAGGGCTGTCTGGTCTCTGTGGGGTGTGGCTGTGGTACCGAGGGCATTCCAGGGCTCTGCAGTGATGTCTTGTGGGGCTGAGACTGTCGGAGCAGGGACAGGATGGCGAGGGGTTGTTGGCTCCATGTTCTCCTCAGCCCTGGAGGAGCTGCACCCCTGGCTGAGCAGAGCTGGGTCTGTGTCCTGGGGAAGAGTCTTGTCCCAAAGTTCCATCTCCTGGAAGCTTTGGACTCCCGGCTCAGGCACAGGTGGCCAGGGCAGCCTCGCCAAGGGCTGAGCCAGCCCCATCTCCCCAGAGGCACCCGGTACTGGCAGGTTCTATTTTGGGTGCTTTGCCGAGGGCTGTGTGAGTTATTCCTGCCAGCTCATCCCTGCACGGCCGTTTCACCGTTTATAGCCACACTCCCAGCGGCTGAGTGCAGGCATGGGGGAGCTCAGCACTCTGCGGGGGACCGCTGGCTCTGCTGCTGATGCTGCTGCTCCCTGGGGCACAGCCCAGGTCCCTCGACCTATGGGACACAGCGGGGCTGCCCTGGGCACAGGGGGTCCCAGCCCACCAGAGTTCGGCCCCAGCCATGCCCCTCCTGGGGTTTCATGAAGGAGAGGGTCCCACAGCACCTTGTTTTCCCCTCAGATCTGAGCAGAGCTGGAGCCTGGGTCAGGTTTTTACCTGCTTTAATTGGGACCCTGATTTCTCCTGCTGGAAAAATGGGTGTGCCAGAGATCAGTCAGCTAAAATCCATTATGTTAGTGACAGCCCTGCCGCCTCCCGTGGCCGTGCAGTGCTACCTACTGCTGTTCCTTGTCCCCTCTGGTCCCTGGCTTTGGCCAGACGGTTGAGCTGGCCATGGTGAGACATTGCCCAGCACAGCAGCACCTTGACTGGGCTGGGGGAGCAGCAGCTCACCTCAACCCGGGGCACTGGGAGTGATGGATGGAGCAGGTGGCTGTGTGACCCCACATCCTGTGGCATTGCCAAGGGCACGTGGGGCTGGCACAGATCTCTGGGACCAGAGCGGGTGTCCAGGGGGACCTGAAGTGGGTGATGCGGTGGGTGATGATGCAATGGCTGATGCAGTGGGTGATGCAGTGAGTGATGATGCAGCAGGTGATAGCAGTGGGTGATACAATGGGTGATGCAGTGGATGATACAATGGGTGATGCAGTGGGTGATGCAGTGCTTCTGGAAGAGACTGCATCACCCAAAAGCAGCTGCATCATCACGGGGAGCGGCTCTGATGTCTCTATAGCAACCGTGGGGTAAAAATAGTGCAGCAGCTTTAGGGAGCTGTCAGGGCCTGGCAGGGATTACTGCTGGGATGGGTGCGTGGGGAGCAGGGGCTCAGCGGGGAGCAGGGGCTCAGCGGGGAGCAGGGCTTGCCATGCTGCCAAGAGCTGCTGCCCTACCAGAGCTGCTTTGGGGCCTTCGACAACTGAGGGAAGGAGGGAACAGGGTGTGGGGCTCTGGGTGTGGGGCTCAGGCCATGGGGCTCAGGAGGGAAGCACAGCAGCACACAGCCCCCGACTGCTTCTGTGCTGACTTGCTGCCTGTCGCCTCTCCCTGTCCTGGCTCCTGGCTGAGGGGAAGGTGACAGCTCTTTGCACGGCAGGGTCTGTAGGGGCACAAATGCGAGGGAGGCCCTGTGCCCCAATCACGCCTGCCCTCTCACTGCTGTCGTGGTGAACTTGGATCCAAGGCTGGATTTGTGTCAAGACTGGCAGCTCTGTAGCTGCACTGGCCACCATGGACCTCACAGGTGACTGTGCCTGCTGTCCCCTCCCTGAGCTGGGGACTTCCATGCTCGTCTGAGGCATGAACAAAGTTTCAACCTTTCCTGTAAGTGGGAGGGTTTGAAGATGGGTGGGATAGGGATCTCTCCAGACTCTGCTCCACAGTGTGGGGAGTTGGTTTGACTCAGACTCTAACAAACTGTGGAAAGGTCTGAAAGTAGGACTGTGGTGGTCTGTGTCACTGAGCAGTGAGAGCTGCTCTCCTTTGAGTCACCGGTGGCATTTGCTCAATTTCTGGGCCTTGGAGAGTGGCAGCTTCTGTCCCTTGGGCCCTGAGCCCTGGGCTCTGGGGAGCTGGGCTGTGGGACTGGGCAGGATGCAGCTGATGGGCTCTGGGGATGCTGTGGGGCTCTGAATCATACTCCCTCACTGGGAGCAGGGCTGGAGCTGTCCTGATGGACAGAGGGGCAGGGGGTAGTGTTTCTCTCCCTGTCCTCACCCTTGGCTTCTTGTGCCCCCGTGTCCATCACCGGACCCTCGGGTACCCCTGTTCCCTCTCCTTCCCTCTCCCGGTCCTGCCGTTCCTGTTGCCTTGACAACGCATCTCTCTCCCTGCACTCCTCCATGCTTTTCTCTTTGTAATCTGCACATTCTTGCACCTCCACGGTGGGTTTTTCCCCTGGATGTGCTCCAGAGGGGCAGCAGAGAACCCCTTACATCGAAAGGCTGGAAGTGCCCTTGGTACCAGGGTGGAAATCTCCAGATCCTGGCAGGAGGGAATGAATATCTGTGGGTGGCAGTGGAAGATGAGGCCACTTGTGCTGTAATGGGTGAATCACTGAATCCCAGAATGGTTTGGATTGGAAGGGACCTTAAAGCTCATCTCATTCCAAGCCCCTGCTGTGGGCAGGGACACCTTCCGCTATGCCAGGTTGCTCCAAGCCCTGTCCAACCTGGCCTTGGACACTTCCAGGGATCCAGAGGCAGCTGCAGTTGCCTGGGCAGGCATAGAAGGGATGGAGTGACAATGCAATTTGTGTGATTATTTACCAATTAAGATGAGAGTGTGTGGTGATGGGGCAGGGAGAAAAAAATACTTGGATTCTCTGGGCACTGTGTTTATTGCTTGTGGCAATGGGCAATAAATTCTTTGGGGTTTTTTGGGTCTTTCTGGGGGTTTTATGGTTTTTAGATAGGTGATAGGTCCCTGCTCTGAGCTCCTGGAATCAATGCTGCGGCTCCGATCCTGGCAGGGCACAGGCGCTGAGGTCTGATGTGTGCCTTGCCATGGGATGGGGATGCAGACTGCAGCTCTCACCCAGCACTGTCCTGTATTTTCCTAATATTATTAAACTAAGTTTTATAAATATTCATGGCAAAAAAATCAGTGCAAAAATATTCCATTCTCTCATTTTGCTTTTTTAATTTTAGAAACTCGTTTTCTCCTGAGAAGCCATTACAATGCTCTTTGGGTTGTGTTTAACTCCTAATTCTGATGAATCCCCACAGGGAACAGCAACAGGAAAATGTCAGTGCCTGGTCCCTGGGAACGGCAGAGGTGTGCGGCTCCAGTTTGAACTGGAGATAAAGCCTGGAATCTGGGCAGCTGGATCCTGACTCAGCCAAAGCTGAGGGATGAAATGTCTTCAGCCTGGAGAAGAGAAGGCTCTGGGAAGACCTTAGAGCTCCTTCCACTGCCTAAAGGGACTCCAAGAGAGATGGAGATGGACTTGGGACAAGAGCCTGGACAAGGTGGAATGGCTTCCCACTGCCAGAGGGCAGGGATAGATGGGATATGGGCAAGGGATTTTTCTCTTTGAGGGTGGTGAGGCCCTGTCACAAGTTTCCCAGAGAAGCTGTGGCTGTCCCCGGATCCCTGGCAGTGTCCAAGGCCGGGATTGGACAGCGCTTGGAGCAACCTGGGACAGTGGCAGGCATCCCTGCCCACAGCTGGTAGTTGGAATGAGATGAGCTTTAAGGTGTCTCCCAACCCGAACCACATTGCACCCTCTGCCACCGCCGTGCCACAGCACCCGCTGCACCCGCTGCTGTGCCATGGCTGCTGGCAGGTGAGGAGAAGCACTGAGCAGAGGCACGAGAGGATTCAAGTTGGCACTACTCGGAGCGTGTGTCGGAAGAGAACGGATCCGTATTTAATGACAGAGCAGTGCAATAACCTGCAATTAGCTGAGCTCAGTGCCTGCGGGGGCGGCGCTCCCTGGCAGCACCGGGGTGAGCAATGCTGCGCTGCGCCCGGGGCCGGTGTCACCGCCCTGCCCTGGGGGCGGCAGAACCCCCCACCCTAGTGCAGCCCCTCGTGGGACCCTGGCCTGCCGCATGCCCCGATGGGGGCTCGGCTGCTGCCCTCTTCGTGTCTCATGTCTGTGGGGTCCCCCCGAGCACTCGACTCCTGCGCCCCAGCTGCAGCAGCGGTGCCAGTGCCTGTGTAGCCATGGCCTGTCTCCCTCCTTGAGGGGCGTTCCAAGGGAGGCCGTTGGTGATCAAAGGCACGTGTTGTGTCCCGTGGGTGGGCAAGGGACCCCACGAAGAACCCCTGTGAGGCTCTGCCTCCCCTCAGAGCTCCCAGCTGTGTGTGCTCCGTGTGGGATGGAGCCTGGAGCAAACGCAGGTACCCACAGGCACAGACCTGACCCCTCAGGAGTGCCAGGGCAGCTTCGTGCTTTCTCCAGCCATGTGTCCCCCCTGCTCTCACAGCACCTGTGCACGGGCTGCCACTCCGGATAGAGCGGGCAATTATCCCAATTCCCCATCCTCCGGGGACAAAGCAAGTGGTGCCGGTGGGCTTTGCTGGGAAAGGACTGTGGGGGAATGAGGGTGTTGGTGCTGGCTTGGCTGTGTCAGGAAGAAACCCTTGGGCACTGTGGTGCCTGCCCTTGCAGCCAGTTACCCCTGCTATGAGGGCACAGCTGGGCAGTGAGGGTGTAGCACACGCTGCCCGCAGCAGGCTCGGTGCAGGCAGGACCCACCTTGCCCGTGGCAGGCTCGGTGACCTCAGCCTGGCAGCACCAGGGCTGTGGCTGCAAGGGAGGGGCCTTTGCTTTCCCACTGGGAGTGCTGTGGGAGGGAGGGGTGGGCTCGGCTAGACTTGGGGTCACCTATTGCAGAATGAAGCGGGGTTGAGGCAGGGCTGGCAGGGACAGGGACACGAGGGACGGTGCAATGTGCACGGGCCGCAGCGCGCGCGTGTCCCTGCAGCCGTCCCTCGCCCTGTACTGGTCTCCGGGTGCTTGGCCCCGGCTGCCCCAAGGGCTGCGCCAACTTTAATATCTGTGCTGAGTGAAATTTCCTGGTGCGGCTTTCATGTCCGCTGGGACACTTATGAAATATCCGGCTTCTGCTTTTTTCTGAAGAAGTGGAATTTCCTATTCGGGACTTTAATATCAGGGCTACGTGCTCAGGGCGAGAAGCGGCTGCGCGGCAGCAGCACCGGTGCTGGCTCAGCCGTGGCCCCCCCGTGCCCCGGCTCCCCGCGGCCGGGGCTGGGCTGGGGCCGGCGCGGGGAATTCGGCTGCCTCAGGAGTTTTCCGGTGGCGCTAAGCCGTCTTTTCATGGCTGATCACCCCACCTGCCACGGGGCAAAGCCAAATACACACTGACAACCCGCCAGCGGCTGTTTGCAGAGGGATCGCATGAGGTCCCGGCCCCCCGCTGAACCCCTCATGCAGAAGCGGCTCTCAGAACGCAGGCACTCACATCTGGGGCTCCTGGAGGCTCCAGGAACTCACCCCATCCATTTCAGGGTTCCCGGTAGCTTCAGGCACTCACCCTGGCCAGTTTGGGGCTCACGGAAGCTCCTGGTGCTCCCCAGAGAAGACCCCCAGTGCCGAGGGGTGCCATGAGCACTCCAGTTTTGTCCCTGGGCCAGCTCACAGAGGGATGGTGGGGACGACCCTCCTCTTCCCTCACTGCATTTTGTGGGTCCTCCACCACCTGCACACCTCCCTGGGCAGCGGGAGCAGCCGGAGGGGCTGCGTGGGCTGTGTATAGAGCAGTGCTCTGCCCCTCCGGCTCCCGGGGAACGAGTGGGCTGGGGGGAAGTCCTGGGACCCCAAGTGCTCCGAACCCACTGGTGCCAGCCCACTGGATTGTCTGCCCAGAGCTGTGATGTGGAGGGGTCACATCCTGCCCCCCTTGGCCTGGGTCCGGAGTCACTGGGGAGAAGAAAAAGCCATGGACGAGGGGTGACAGAGCCTGTCCCAAATACTGACCCTTCCCTCTCTGCTCCAAGAGGATGCTCGTGTTTCATGGCAGGGACTGGCTGCGGCAGAGCCCTCGATTCCCGGCCGTGGCGGAGGCTGCTGTGAGGTAGCCTGCAGTCGGGGGGAGCCCCCAGGGCACAGTCCAGCTCTCCCCAGAGGGCTGCAGAGGGAGAAGGGAGCCATGTCTGGCACACGGCCAAGACTCCCGCACTGGGGCTGTGCCTCTGAGTCAGTGTCCGGGGCCAAGCCAGGGGTCAGGATGGGGCCCAAGCACAGGACAGGAGGCTCTGGGTTTAGGGGTGCATTCCCTCCCCAGGCCAGCCTGTGCATGCAGTGCCTGACACAGAGCTGCTCCTCCACTTTGGTCCCTGCCCTGATGCCTGCACCTGGAAATTAAGGGTGTCCTCCTCCAGCCCCCCGTGAGGCTCAGGGATCCCCCTCCAGCCTTTGTTAAGCAGCAGGGTGTGCAGGGAGCTGCAGGGGAGCTCTGTGGGGGTGGCGATGTTTTGGGGAGCCCTGTGGGGCTGCAGTAGTCGATGGCTGCGAGGGTCACGCGGGGCCAGGGCAGCCCTGGGGTGTGGGCCGTGCAGCCAGTGGGTTTCGGCCAGGCCAGGCTGTATCCCCCATGGAAAGAAACCTCCTCCTTGTGCTGGTGGCTGGCTCTTTCCTCTCCACCCAGCCACACATCCATGAGCAAGCACCTCAGAATGCCGGCGTGCTGGCACACACTCTGCAAAACGCTTTAGTGGAGGCAGGAAAGATCCAACTGATGGGAATAGCTGGAAAACTGGGGAAAAGAGGATGGACATGTCAAAGGATTCCTGGGTGCTTTAGAGCATCGGTTTGTCGTGCAGGGGCAGCCCCTGTGGGACCCCCGAGGACCCCAGTCTCAGCGGGACACGGGCTGCAGCACCCCAAGCCAGAGCGGAGCACAGGGCTCTGCTGGACAGACACCCCCTTACCTCATCCTGGGGTTCACTGCCCTTGTCCCTTTGGGGTGTTCATCATTTCCCCTATCTGCTGTGGCTGGAGATGGCTGGCAGCAGCTCACCTAGAAAATCACAGAAATGTTGGGAATAAGTAGCATTAAACGGGAACAATTCCAGGCACAGGAAAGCACAGGAGTTTTACACTCATTTCTTACTTTTATAATTATTCTTTACATTGATCCCAAAGAATTCCAGACTAACTTCCCTGAAACACAGGCAAACAGTAACGTATTAAAAAGCATTTCAAGACCTTTTCCAAAAAGGCGCATTTTCCTGCTGGAGACCTGCTGCAGGTGCTGAAAGGGAGAATCCCGGAGAGATGGGACCTGCCAGGTTTTAGTGGAAGAAGATACTCCTGTATCCCCTGCATTTGCTTTGCGGTCGGTTTATCCTGAGCCAACATCTGGAGCCGCACAGGCGCGGATGCCTGCTGCAGCTGGAGCCGCAGCCGGAGCCGGGATAGCCCGCGGGCCACCAGGGGCCAGCGCGTGAGGACGGTCGCTCGTGTCACTCGCATACCCTTATCAGTTCTCCGTCCAACAGTTACAGTGAAGAAGCTGGGCTGGAAAAGTGATAAGGGCACGAGAGTGGCCTCAGGAGACGTTCCCCCCAGAACTGTGGGGTATAACCCGCAGGAAGCCAGCCGGTGCGGTGATGAGGGGATGGAGGTTGGGGTGTCATCGAGTCCCTCTTCTCCCGGTCGGCGTTGTCTGCGGGGAGCGGGACGGCGGCGGGAGGCGTCGTGGGGACCTCGGGGTGCCGCAGCCCAGCCTGCCCGCGCTGCCCTCAGCGAGTGCCCCGCGCCCCTGGGCTCCCTTTGCTCCAGCCCCCCGGACACTCCCCATTCACAACTTTCATAACTCAGTCCCCTCCCTGCGGGGAGGGACCGTCCCGCTGGGCCGCGCGCCCGCGGGGCTGAGCCGGCACCCGGCCGGCGGGGCGCGGGTGGGACCTGCCCGCCGTCGGATTAAGCTGTGTAAATCGCGGGGGTGCAGCCGGGCGGATTCGTCTGACGCTGCAGAAAGGCACCCACGGCCGCCACGGTCCCCAGCCTGCCACTGCCGCGGTGCCGTGGGACGGGGACTGGGGGTGCCCCGCTCCCAAAAGGCAGGAAAACCCCATCGTGGGCGGCAGGGGAAGGGTCTGGTGCCACTGTTCCTGCTCCAGCTGCTCAGAGAGGTGTTGGGGCCCCTGTGCCGGTGGTGATACCCGGTCCTGTGCCCCAAGGCAGTTTCCCCCGTGTCACCACGTTCCCACGCTGTCCTTCACATCTCTCCTGAGTAGTTCCTCCCATCACATGCTCGAGGAGAGCAGCTGAGTCTGGTCTGTCCTGGTCAGTCATGGGCATTCCTTGCCGTGCAGTGGAGCCGAGGATGTCTGGGGGGCCATGACCAGCCCCGGCCACCAGCACCTTCACTCTGGAGCACCCGAACCCTGCTGTTTTCAGCTCCAGCGCAGCCGAGGCTGGAGCCGAGCAATCCAGATCTCCACTCCCATCTTGGGCATGTGTGAGCTTGTCGTGGCACTGGGATGTGCTATGCAGGCGTTGGTGAGCGGTGGGAACGGTCCCGGCCAGGCGTGAGGGGACTTGGGCTGGGCCACAGATTCTCCTGGTGTGAGTCAGCGGCACATGAACCCCCGGAGCTCTGGGGCGGTGCCAGGCAGGTTGTCCTGGCTCAGCCACCCTAAGGCCAGGGACCTGCTGTCCTTCGGTCATGGATGTACACGGGGTTTGGCAGCAGCCATGAGAAGGGTGGAGGTGATAAAGCAACTGTCAATACCAGTGCCTTGTGTTGATTCAGGTGCCCTGTGTCCCCCCTGTCCTTCTCCCAGCCTCTCCTTCCTCCTCACTCACTGCTTCCAAGGGCTTTGCCACCCTTTCCCAAGCATGGAATGAGCACAGGATGACATTTCAGGTGGAAATAGCTTATTGTTTTCCGAACTAAAACATCTCTGTAGTTCCTGTTGGAGGACAGTGAACTGTGGGAGCTCCTACGGGACATCAAGGCCTATGTTCCCTGTGGCCGTTGGCTCTGAGTGGCTGTGGCTGCAACTCCTTCTGGTTTTGGTCCAGGTTCATTTGCTGCTCAAAGGACAAAAGATGGTGATGGGGCCAGTACACCTGGCACATGGTGCAGGGAGGCAGCTGGAGCCACTTGCTGTCCCGCAGTCTCTCAGCGCTTTTTGGTGGGCTCAGCCATCCCATGGGAAGGGCGCGGAGGTCTCCAGCTTGGCCCCCTCGGGGATGGACACTGCCCAAGTGGCCAGGGCCCCTTAAAACCCTTTTGCATTTGCCATGAGCTCCTGGCATTGGGCGTGAGTTCGCGCCGGATCCTCTGCACACACATCCTGCTGACTCCGGAGCTTCCCCACCCAGCTGCCCTCCCCGTGGAAAGCACTGCTGGGCATGTTACACCGAATGGAGCTCCGTGAACCCTGCCAGGCTGTGTGCCAGGGAGACCCTTGCTCCCAGCTGGGAGTGCACCAAAAGGCACCATGGCCCCTCTGGCTCTGCCTGCGCAGAATTTGAGCTGTTGGATGAGGCTGCATCCAGCATCTGCCTTGGCTGGAAGGGACAAACCACCCCATCGAAAACATCTGTGAGGAGAGGAGGAGGAGGACAGATGTTTCCCTCATGGCCCTGTGGAACCTGGGGATGACAGGGATTCCAGGGGGGAGCACCCTGTAGCCGCACATCCCAACTGATCTGCTGGGAACACGTTCAGGTGCCAGCTGTGTCCTGCTGTTGTCCCACTGCCAGACGGCTGCAGCTCAGCTTGTCATGGTGGGGACAGTGTTGTGGTGCAGAGCAGGACTGGAAACCCTGTTAGCCTGGATCAATGACACCTTCTCAGGGGTCCGTGTGTGGGGTGCAGGGCTGTGCCCATGAGCACGAGGGCCAGGAGTGACATCCTGTCCCTGCAGTGTTTCCAGGGTCTTTCCTGGACAGAGAGGGGGATGTGACCACCCAGCACTGTGCTCCCCATGTCCCCCAGGGCTGGGACACTGTCCTTTGCTTCCTCTGCCCCACCAGAGCCACCCTACAGGATAGGAGAGATGGGGACATGATGACAATCATGTCCCTTCTGTTTCGGGTGGTGGAAGAGAGGGGAGTACAAATCAGGTAACACCAAAGGGCTGTAAGAGCATCCCACTGGTGCAAGGAGTCCGTGTGCAACAAGCACCCCCTGCCCAAACTTCCCCTGCCCGAGGACCCCCTTCTTAAGCCAGGGCATGGCCACAGCCCTTCTCCTCCCAGCTGTGATGAGTCTCAGGCAGTTTTAGAAAAACCTCGTGTTCCAGGGAGCAGCCAGCGTTAGTCCTCAGCATTGCTGGCGACTCTCAGGGTGCTCCCACCTGCCCCAGCATCGCTGAGTCCCTCCCCGGCACGGTGGGAACCGCAGCAGCCAGACAGGGCCCGCAGGGCTGGCTGCGGCCAGAGCCAAGGCTTTGATCTCCCTGAGCGGCCACTGGGCAAGCACAAAAACACAGCGCAGTCCCGGGTCCCGTGTTGGTTTTGGTCATTATGTAGCTGAGCAGCTCCCGGGATGTGAACATTCAGTCCAGAGTAAACAAGACTTGCTCCCGAAATGGGCTGCTTGGCACAGGCTGCTCGTTCCCGTGATGGCAGAGGGGCTGCTGTCCCCAGAGCAGGGCAGCAGTGGGGCCGGGGGGCTGAGCAGGTGGGGCTGGGATATCCCATCAGGTCCCAGATCTGCAGGGCTGGGGTTGTCCCATCCTGTCCCNGGGGAAGTCCCCCTGAGGTGAGAGGAAATTGCAAATACCTCCGAACACATCCCTCTCCCAGCGCTCCCTGCTCAGAGCAGTCGGATGGGACCCCTGAGGGTGCGGAGGGCCCTGGCGTGTGCCGCCAGCTCCACAGGCTGCAGAGCCTCGTGTCCTGTGGGCACCTCGGGGTGAGGTGCCAGGACGGGCAGCAGACTGAGCCTCCCGAAACTCTACCTTAGGTCTGTGCTCGACTGCTTGGAAGGGACGTCACAGACCATCTCCATCCAGCCCCCTGACACGAGCAGGATCCAACCCAAACCTTCCAGGAGACCAGGAGACTTGGAGACCAGGCTGCTCCAAGCCCCGTCCAACCCGGCCTGGAACGCTTCCAGGGAAGGGGCAGCCACAGCTCCTCCCCTGGCGAGGCGCCGGGGCTCGGTGGCTGCGTGCCGGGCGCGGTGCCGGGCGCGGTGCCGGGTGCCCGTGGTGGCAGCGGGGCTGCACTGCTTCCCGCAGCCGCTGGATGTCACCTGCAATATGGGCTGTGCGCAGCACGGCTCTGACACCGCACGGCTCTGATCCCACTCGGCTCTGACCCCGCACAGCTCTGGCATCGCTCATCTCACTGCTCCTCCCGGCGCTCTTGACACCACGCTCACTCCACGAGGCTCGGCTCCTGCTCGACTGGTCCTGGCTCGGAATTGTCTCTCGGTTCTCACTGACAGGTTTCCCATTTGATTTCCCGTTTGGGATTTCCTGTGTGGGATTCCCACAACCTCAGCCAGCCCTGGGGCAGGCAGTCACACTCTCCAGGGCTCTGTCCTGGTGACTCAGGGGGTGTTTGCACGTGGGGTGAGTGAGACCTGCAACACCACTGACTCCGTAACGGCACAGCCTGGCAATACCACATGCTTTCTATTTGGCATTTTATTTCCCCTAGAGGGCAAATTTTTCCTTATTAAGGTTCATTTTGCCATCCACATTGTTCTGCTGTGGTGGGATGCTGCCTTTTAACACTCAGCTTTAGGAATTGCAAGAGAATCACAGAATCCTGAAATGGTTTGGGTTGGAAAGGACTTCACAGACCACCTCATTCCACCTCCTGCCATGCGCAGGGACACTTTCCACTGTCTCAGGATGCTCCAAGCCCCGTCCAGCCTGGCCTTGGACACTTCCACAGATGGGGCAGCCACAGCTTCTCTGGGTACCCTGTGCCAGGGCTTCCCCACCCTCCCAGTGAAGAATTTATCCCCAAGATCTGACCCAAACCTAGCTGGTTACCAGCCCGGTGTTATCCCAACCAGGTACCCATCAGCCTGAGGGGGCAGAGCTAATGCATCCCCCAATGCCAGACTCTCACTGCTCCTTGCTTTTTCCAAGCTCAACCGAAGTAAATGAAATCCTTCTTCTGACGGGTTTCCAGCCGGACCGAGGCACACGCTGGTTCAGCACAGCCGGGCATTCCCCGCGGCCGGCCGAGGCTGAGGCTGGGATGCTGGTGGCGGCAGAGCGCAGAGGAGAAGCGGCGGCAGCCCAGCGGCGGCACCGGGAACCTGCTCTGGGGGCACGGGGAGCCCCTCCCCAGGCTCCTGCAGCAGATGCCATGTGAGGCAAGGGAATGAGACTGGTACCACGGTCCTCGGGAGAGAGAGGAGCAGCGCTGGGCCCCCAGTCGCTGAGCTGTGCGGTGAGATGCAGGTGGAGCCAGAGCCAAGTGCTGCAGCGGAAAGTGCTGGGATTTGGGAAAACATGTTTTTTCCATAACCTCCTACTCAGCTGTTGCAGGAGGAGGGTGAGGAGCTGCAGAGTGCCCAGCACTCCAGCTGCCTCTCTCCCCAGTCAGCCTGAGCATCGTGACTGCAGAAGGGGTCGGCTCCGGGAACATCCAGGGAAAAAGAAATGAGGGGCCCTGTGTTCAGAGCCCCGTCCCTGCACTCAGAGCACTGTGCCTGCATTCAGAGTCCTGTCTCTGCACGCGCAGCCCCCTACCCTGTGCTTGGAGCCCCCTCCCAGCACAGCCCAGTGGTGTTTGCACCGGCGCTGTCCCAGCCTCCTCCCTGACATGAGTGTCAGGGCATCTTCCGTATTTCTGGGCTTTCCAGAAGAATGAGAATTGAATAAAGGATCAAAGGTCAGTGAGCAGGAGAGCAGAGTATTTCTGGAAAGCCCGGGAGCGGCGATTGCTCACAGCCTGGCGCACATGGCTGGCGCTGGCTGGGCACGGCTGGACTGGCAGTGGGGGGGTGACAGCCGAGGGGCTGCCCCACACCAGGGGTGGCAACCCGGCCTGAGCGGACAGTGCTTGTGGGGACAGCCCTGGGTCACACAGGGGTCATCCCTGGCCTCGGGTGGGCGCTCAGAAAGTGAGGTACAACCTGCTGGAGCAAGACCAGGCAAGGCCACAGAGATGCTCTGAGGGCTGGAGCCCTTTGCTCTGGAGCCAGGCTGGAAGAGCTGGGGATGTTCACCTGGAGAGGAGAAGGCTCCAGGGAGACCTCAGAGCCTCTTCCAGTGCCTAAAGGGGCTCCAGGAGAGCTGGGGAGGGACTGGGGACAAGGGCCTGGAGTGCCAGGACACAGGGAATGGCTTCCCACTGCCAGAGGGCAGGGATGGATGGGATATTGGGAAGGAATTCTTCCCTGTGAGGGTGGGGAGGCCCTGGCACAGGGTGCCCAGAGAAGCTGTGGCTGGCCCTGGATCCCCAGCAGTGTTCCAGACCAGGCTGGATGGGACTTGGTGCAACCTGGGCTAGTGGAACATGTCCCTGCCCATGGCAGGGGTGGAATGGGGGGGTCTGTGAGATCTCTTCCAACCCAAACCATTCTGGAATTCTGTGACATAGTGACTGTTTTCCCCTCTCCCGAGAGCTCGGCGTGTCTCTGACAGGCAGAGCCAGTGCACAGTTGTGCTGCAGGTGTCTCTGGAGCAGAGCTGAGTGAGTGCTCCCTGCACTTCCCTAATTACAAACTGGATTGAAGTAGAGTCTAATATTCTGTAGGATAACAGAATATCTTGACAATGGACCCGCATCACGAGAAGCTGGTGCACTCAGACAGTTCCTCTGTAACTCCTCACTTCAGAGATGCTCCTTGGCTCACGAACCAGACTCCATTTCCCAGCCAAAGCCCCCTCGTGCCCCTGCCCCAAAGGACAAATGCTCCCAGTCCCTCCAGCTGCGCACAGGGCTTGGCCAGTGACGCCATCAGGGATGGGGTGACCGTAAGACCAGCCCTCCCCCCAGCCCACTTCCACCCCTGGTCCCCTGAGGCTCCAGGGACTCCGGCTGCGCGTGGGCTCAGCCCACGGGCACTTCTCCTCTGTAGCTTCGGCGGGGGACAGGCTCCTCCTCTTTCCTGATTCCCATTTATTTTTGGCTCCCAAGTTGTCATAAATGATTTGAGCTCAACAGTTTTTAAAATTTGAACTCCAAACAGCTATTTAAAGCCTTGACAGGATGCAAGAGTGTATTTAGAGCTTATTTTTAGAGCCTTTCTCAGGGTGAGAGGCTCACTCAGCATCACTTGCTCCCCAGTGATGGACTGAGACCAGCATGGGAACCCCACTGAGCACTGGGGGCTGGGAGGTGATGTCCTGGGTGCGGGGATGGCAGGACCCCCGTTTCTCGGTGCCGAGAGAAGCCAAGCAGGCACGGAGAGCCCAGTTACCAGCTGCTTGGGATCAAGCATTGCAAAGCAAAATGGATTCGATTGGAAAGGGCTTTGAATGTGCCGATGCTCAAAGTTCTTGTGATTAATATAGCAGTTAATTAGCATGTTGAAGATTTTAAAACTTCTGTTAATTAGAGGTTGATGTTACTCTGTATCCCAGTGCTTCGGGATGGAGGAATTGTCCCAAGCAACACCTTCTCTCCGTGCACTGTTCCATCCTGACCTTGTGCATGTGGATTCTCCTCCTGGTGTGCACCAGTTCTGGTGGCCTCACACATTTTATTCCTCTATTTTATTTAATTTTATTTTATCCTGACTATTGTTCTGATCTGGGATATTTCTTTGGCCTGCACTTAATTAGTCATAATTCAGAGGTTTTCATAAGTCACACACTGCACATGCTGAAGTACTAATGAGGCATTTCCATGCTGAATCACCAACTAATAATTTACCACAATGATTTTGTTATTAAATCCACAACCCCTGGCTCTGGCGAGCAGCGCTGGGAGACGCCTGTTTGCTAATACACGGAGACAGTGGAATGCAAGCAGAAAATATTATGAACTCGTCATCAGAGAGCTGACATATTGATGTGGCACCTGCACCTGCCTGCAGGGTTTTCCAAAAAACGCCGGTGAAGAAGCCTGACAGATTGGTTATTCGCAGATCCAGGCTGCTTGTTTAACGCACTGCAGCCAAGCTCCTGCACACCCGGAGAACGCCGGCTGTGGGAGCGGGAGGGAACCAGGGGCACTCATCCCCATCCCCCATGGGCCCCCAATCCCAGCCTGACCCACGGGGAAAGAGGGGGGCTGGGCTCTGCATCCCATCCCTCACCACGTTGCAATTTCCGAGCAGGAGGGTGACTGAGCCCATCGTGGTACCCAAGGACAGCCCAGTACCCAGGCGCTTCCTGGTACCCAAGTGCATCCCTCCACCCAAGTTCTCCCTGGTACCTGAGGGCATCCTGGCACCCCGGTGCATCCCGCCGGGCTGAGGGGATGGCAGCGAAATACTCCCACCAGGTTTTGGCCCGTGCCAGGGTACCCAGTGCATCACAGTGGTGATGGGGCAAGGGCTGGGGACTCAGCCAGGATGGTGGGGTGGGAAGAGGGCTCCTGCTGCCCCAGGAATGCTGCCCAGACTGTGCACTGGGTAGGTGAACCTGATTTCCCAGTGCCTTCCCGGTGTGGCCGTGCAGGAGCAGCACCTCAGATGCCGGCGTTGTTTCCCACTGGCAGCAGCACAGACGCGATGCCGCTTGTCTCTTTATCTTTCCCCTGTCGCTGCTGCTCCTTTGACAGGCCGAGGCTGAGCGCTGCTCCCAGGACGGACGCCGGGAGCCAGAGCCATTTTGCAGGCTGCAGCACAGCTGGTGCCTGGCGCCGAGCTCCCGCTGCCGCGCGCTGTGGGAAGGTGAGCGAGATGGAATTTTTAACCAGTTCGCTCGGTGACATTCGCATGCCGCAGCCCAGCGGTTTCTGCTTGTGGAAACATCTCCAAGGGGGATCAGGGAAGTGATGCATTTAGAGGGATTCTAGCAAGAAATTGCAAAAATGCCTCCCCGGGGCCGAGGTAAAGGGTTGTTAGCGGTGGTGTTTATTCATGAGCAGAGCCAGCCAGGGAAGGATGAATCTTGGAACTGCTCTGGAACAGAGCAGGGAGTTACATCCCTTTGTTTCCCTACTCCTGCACTGACAGTTCCATGTCCGGGGGGAGAGCAGGTCCCATCCCAGGGGGCTGAGGAGGGTGGAGAATTTTCCTTAGAGTGACGTGAGGGCCAGGACCAGCCAGATATTTTGGTTGCTGCAAGAATCCATGTGTGCTAGGGAAGTTTGTAAATGGATGGGCAGGAAAGATTCTGATTAAAGACCCATTTCAGAGCCAGCTGCTCTAGGTGGTGAGAGGGAGTATTTTGTGGATGAGTAGTGCTCTGTTTTGGGCAAAAGGGCAAAGAAGTGACAGAGCCCTGTCATTGTCCTTGGATTTTGTACAAAGTGGCTCTGCAGGTGAATAAATCTCTGAATCCCAGAATGGTTTGGGTTGGAAAGGACCTCAAAGCTCATCTCATCCCCCCCCCTGCCATGGGCAGGGACACCTTCCACTACCCCAGGCTGCTCCAAGCCCCATCCAGCCTGGCCTTGGGCACTTCCAGGGATCCAGGGGCAGCCACAGCTGCTCTGGGCACCCTGTGCCAGGGCCTCACCATCCTTACGGGGAAGAATTTCTTCCCAGTATTCAATCTAACCCTGCCCTCTCGGAATGGGAAGCCGTTCCCCCTTGCCCTGGTACTCCAGGCCCTTGTAAATAGTCTCTCCCCAGCTCTCTTGTACTTTCCCAGCCCATGGATGTTTGGAGAGCAGTGGCTGTGCACAGTATGCCTGTGCCCTGAACTGCTCTTCTCCTGCCCTGGCACCTCCAGCTACATATTCACCTTCTGTTTTGGGAGAACTTTGTCCCTCCTTTTGCTGTTGCTGTGGTCCTGGGACTGAGGCAGCTCCCAGACCTGCGGCTGCCTGCCAAACCTGGGTGCTGGCCCTATGGGCGCTGCAGTGGCTTTGGTGGGACCCTGAGCCTCGTGGTGACTTTGGTGGGACCATGAGCACGGCAGTGGCTTTGGGGTGCCCCCCGTGGTGCACTAACCCTGGGCTGCATTAACCCTTTCCCGCAGCCCGTGCAGCCGGGCACTGCTGGCACCCTGCGCGCTGCCGTTGCAGGGCAGGGTGTGCGGAGAGCACAGCAGGAATGCAGAATGAGATGAGATGTGACAGCCCATCTTCCTGGGAACATCGATGTAATCTGCACCAGAATGTGCTCAGCCAGCTGGAATCGCCGCCAGCCAGAGCTCCGCCAGAGCCCAGCGCCCGGGCGGGACCAGCCCCCCCCAGCACCCCGGAGGTGGCGGGGCGCGGTGCCCGGCTGCCCTCCCGTGTCCGGGGCAAGGGCCAGCAACGCTCCCTGCTCTGAGCTCCTGGGGCAGGGCTCCAGGTGGGCCCGTCCCGGCTCCTTGCACCCCCAAAAGCAGGTGGAGCACTGCCAGGCCGAACCCAGAGGGCACAAACACGGGGCTCTCTGACCGCTGGGACAGTTGCTGCCCCAACTGCTCTGCAGAGACTGACAGGTCACAGGTGAGCCCTGCCCTGCACTGCAGGGTGGGTGGGTGCTGACGGATGGACCCACTGGGCTCATCTGGGTCAGGGCTTCCCATCTCCAGCCTCAGGAGCATCTCCAGTGGATGCTGGGGGGAATGGGCTGGCAGGGGGCTGGCAGTGAGACAGGCAGTGGGATATGCAGCAGGCAAGCAGCTCTGCCTGCAGGGCTGGGTTGCCAGGGGCTGCTCCAAAGTGTCACTGGACTCCTCAGCATGGGATCCTGTCGGATCAGGGACAATCCTGGCCTGGGAGACTGGGCAATGTCCCAGCAGAATTGCTCAGGGTTTGGCTGCAGTCCTTGTTCACACGCATGGTGTGAGTTTTCATCCACAACAGAGAAGTTGTGGCTGCCCCTGGATCCCTGGAAGTGTCCAAGGCCGGGTTGGACGGGGCTTGGAGCACCCTGGGATAGTGGAAGGTGTCCCTGCCCATGGCAGGGGTGGCACTGGGTGGGCTTTAATGTCCCTTTCAACCCAAATCAATCTGGGATTCAGTGGAACTTCCCAATCTTTAGTGCTGGAACCTGGGGGTGGAAAGGCTAGGGGCAGCTGAAGGAGAAAAGCCATTCCTGGTCCCACCAGGCTGCTGGGGAAGGCTGCTGGGAACACGACGGGGCCTCTGTGTCTCCTGTGCCAGCACTTGGGAGAGAAGGATGTACAGAGCAGTGGGGAAGTGGACAGGAGTCACCATGGCAACCAGGATGGAAACATCATCAAAGTGTGTCAAGCGAGGGGAATTACAAAAAATGGAAACCCAGTGCGGTGTGGACAAACATTGCAGCTTCGTGAGGCTGCTCCTGACAGCACCTCGGCAGCCTCCCCGTGCTGTGGTAGCGGTGCCACCACTGGCTCCAAGTCGTGCTGTGACTTGGGGTGTCTTGTGGCCCCCTGAACCTCCATGAGTGGATCTCGGTCCCTCCGGATCAGCTGGGCAGCCACCAGCTCCTCACCAGCACAGGGACACGAACCCTACATTTTCAGCTCCGGTGAGGGCACAGCCATGCACAGACATGTCCGGCACCTCAGCTGGCACCATGTCACCTCTGCGTGAACCCCCCTCCACAAGTAATTAATTTGTAATAATAAGCCATGTGCTTGTTTCCAGCTGTTTGTTTGGTTTTTTTTAAGTAAATGAATTTGTAAATAATTTGTGCTACTTTATCTGTCACTTATGCTCCCAGGATTTGTAATTTTAATGCATGACATCAGTTAATCACAATTCTCTTCCAGCTATAGTTTTAATTAAAACCACTTTCCCTTTTTTTGGCTAATTCTGTGCTGTCACTGAGGGCTGCAAACGAGATCACAGGCTGCTGGTTGTTGTTGCTGCCGTTTTATATTCACCACTGACCTTAGGAAGTGGGGAGGAGCAGGGATGGAGTAGAGATGGAGCAGGAGCCCACTGGGGCTGCCCATCCAGGGCTGCGGGACCCAGGGATGGCACTAGGGCTGGAACGTCCCTGCAAGGAGTCTGAGCACTCCGGCACTGCCATCCCCAGCCGGTGGGAAGAGCCTTTACCTGCAGCTCAGTTTTCCAGGTGATTCCTAACCGAGCCAGGAGCGATCCGCTGCTCCGCAGTGACCCTGCCCTGCCCGAGGGAATCCAGTGCAAGCGCTGGAGCAGGAGCAGCTTTGTCAAATCATGAGCTGTAATTGCCTGAACTTCACGGCCGACATCACACGCTGCTCGTTACAGACACGGCTCCCGATTCCCAAATCCATCCCCAAAACAAACAGCTCCGACACCTGATCTGGTATTCAGATTCACCAGTGCTCCCTACTCTGACAACTTGCTAACGAGCTTTCCCCAGCAGCCAAGAGCCGGGATGAGCACTGACAGCCGCTGCTGCATCCGCAGTGGTGCCGGGATCGCAACACGGATCCAAACACGGATCCAAACCCGGATCCAAATCTGGATCCACGGCAGCCTGGTGGTGACGGGGACAAGCTATATATGGTCGCCTCAGCGAGCGGCGGGGGTGTGCATCAGCTTTGGTGCTCTCCAGCCCACCCTGGACCGAATCCCACCGATGCCGTGTCCTGGCACGTTCCCGCTGCTCCTTCCCGGGGCAGCTGTGGCACGGCCGGCGGTCCCGGACTGCCGCTCCCGCTGGGTGGGGAGGCATCACTCAGCCCCCCAGATCCCTGCTCCCGGATGGGCTGGGCCTGAAGCAGATATGCCAGCAGATCTGCCCGTGCTCTGCCCGTGGCGCGGGGAGCTGCCCCCTCCTCCGGGCAGCGAGGGGGGGGTCTCACCCTCTGAGCAGCACATCCAGCCCCGGCCACCCTCCCTCCTGCGCAGCTGCTGGGGCTGGCTCCATCCATCCCGGGCACATTCAGGATGTTGTAGGGTGCTGCCACCCCGTGCTGCTAACAGTGTGATCATCCGTCCAGCTGCCCTTGTCCCAGACTTACTTTTCCAGTGGATATTTAATTTGCTTCACTCTTGGCAGGTTAATTTGTCGGGGTTTTTAAAAATATCCCTTTTTCTAAACTGCATTTTAGTGAGCCAAGGTGCAGTGACGCTGAGGTCAGATTTACACCTCCCCCAGTCCTGTTGCCAGCCTGGTGTTCCTGCTGATTGTATGCACGCCGAGGGATGGGTCCAACTGGTGGCATTTGGCATCCAGAACGTTTTTAACTTGGAAAATGGGAAAAAAAATCAAGCAATGACAAGCATATTTACTTGTGCAGCCAATGCTGCCAACGGCTGGGGTTTAAAGGCGTATTTTTGCCATTTACTGAAGTCAGTTGGAACAGAGAGACTGAATCCAACGCGGTGACACCTCCAACGGCTTGGAAGGGCTCCTTCAGCTGCAGCAAAGCTCAGCAGGTTTGACATTTGAAACTCCCTCATTCCACTGCCAGGCAAAACCTAAGGCCTTTGCACTGTATTTTTCCTGCTGTTCCTCAGTGCAAGAATTCCTGCTTTTTCTGGTTTCACACCATTATGAACATACCAGCTCAGGAAAAAAAAAAAAATCTGCTGTTATGATAAAATTGGCTTTGGAATAGCAGAAATCTGGCTTGTCCATGCAGTGCTAGGCTCTGGGGAGCTCTTGGATACCAGGGCTGCAGTCATTGTGTCACTGTTCTGAACACAAAAACACCAGAAAAGTGAGATTTTAAAGGATTGTTTGATGTTCGGCTTTTCAGGATTAATTCCTGAACTAAACAACAATCCCTGAGGTGCTGCCACAGGCAGGAGGAAACGCTCCCCTGTACATGCTCCCCTTCTGCACCGCTTCTGCTCCCCAGAACCTGCTGCTGGAGGGGAAGGAGATTTGTCCCCCCTCCCTTCAGACCCAGCAGCTGGGGACACTGGCTGCCCCAGGTCCCTTCTTGCTGGCAGAATTTGCCTCTCGTGGGTTCAGCCTGGGACAGTGGGAGGGAGGCAGGAAGGATGTGGTGGGGGAGGAATGCAGTGGAAGGGATGTAGGAGGGATGCAGCAGGAGGGAGAGATGCAGAAGGGATGTAGGAGGGATGCAGCAGGAGGGGTGCAGCAGGAGGCATGCAGTGTGCACCCTGCGACCCTTTCCAGCATCCCGCCTTGCTGCTGGCACCGCTCTCCAGCCACTTTGCCTGGGTTTCTCCTCCTGGGACTGGGACAGGTCCTGCCAGGTCTGCGTGAGGCTGGTGGTACCAGTGGGAAACCCCGGGATGAGGGATCAATGGGTAGAACAGCTCCAGTCTGGGAAGACACGGGGTGAGAGCTGAAGGCTCATTAGCTTTCATTAGCCCTCATTAGCAATGGACTCCCAGGTGCATGAGGGGCGATATACCAGGCGCAGGCAGCATTGCTGTGGGTGTTTCTGGGTCATTTTCAGGCATAAAAGGGGCAAACGCTGCCCAGGGTGTGCAGCGGGGTCTGTGGGTCCTGGGCCATGCTTGGGGGCAGGTGATGCTGCTGCACAGGCACCACCACGGCCAAGAGCTGGGAATTCCCAGGAGAGTCTCTCTCTGCAGCTCCAGTTGTGCATGGAAGATGATCAGGAACACCAGTGATTCCTCTTGGAGGTGATCTCCACTGCAGCCTGTCTGTGGCCAGGTGAGCTCTGCGCTGCGAGTGCTGCAGAGGATGCTCGTGCTGGGCATGGCCGATGTGCTGGGGCAGCTGGAATGTGCTCCCAGGTGATGCCAGCACCTGCCCTGAGCCCATACCCCGGTGGCACCTACTGCTGTCCTGTCTCAGTTTTTTTGATAAGCAAGTTAGAGGGAAACGGGTCACTGCTGCTGAGGCTCCTGGCTTACATAAACACTGGTGGAGTGACCCAGGTTGTGCAAGAGCCTGGCTTGTCTGAACGTGTGTTTTGCTTTGGAGAAGTATGAAGCCAGGGACCTGGAAATGGGTCAGTTTAGGTGAGATACGAGGAAGAAATTCTTCCCTGTGAGGTTGGTGAGACACTGGCACAGGCTGCTCAGAGAAGCTGCGGCTGCCCCTTCCCAGAACTGTTCAAGCCCGAGCTGGATAGGCCTTGGAGCAACCTGGAATAGCAGAAGGTGTCCGTGCCCATGGCAGGGGTGGAATGAGATGGGCTTCAAGGTCCCTTCCCACACAGCCATTCTGTGATTCTATGAGATAAAGCTGCCTGGTAGCAGGAGGCACAGGAAAGCATCCCTTAGCAGGGAATGGCAAGCCTGGAATCACTCTGGATGCTGTGGCTAAGAGTTAATGTGGCTCTGTGTGTGTGAGAAGTGTGGCCAAGCTGGGGGAGGATTTGGCCTGTGAATGGAAAGCAGGTCTGGCTTTGCGTGCTCTGCCTCGGGAGGGATGCCTGAGAGCAGGAGGGGTCTCAGGACAGACCCATGGAATCCTCCAGCCCCATCCCGGTTGCACAGTGGGAGATGAAGTGGGACTCCCACAGGGGCTGCCTGTGGGTCCCAGGGAGAGAAGCAGGGAGGGAGGAAAGCCGCTGGCTCTGTAGGATCTGAGCAGGCTCTGCTCTCCCAGAGCCGCATTTTGCTGCCGCGAGCGCTAACTAGGTCAGGCAGGACGAGCCGTACCTGTCCCTGCGGCAGCGCTCGGCACACGGCTGCCCCAGCACGGCGCTGCCGCCGGCACACGGCCAAGGGTGACACCGCTGACTCCTGCGAGCGGCAGCAGCCGTGAGGCAGCCCCGGAGCGGGGCCGGAGCGTGCGGGCAGCTGCCTGCGCTCTGCGTGAGCCGGGCGGCAAAGCCCGCGGGGACCCTTCGGCAAAACATTCGGTGCCTCCATCGTGCCCGGCCGGGCACAGTGAGGCAGCGAGCAGACCCCCTACAGCCTCTTCCTCCTCTTAGGGCTGAGCAATGCTCTTGCTAAAAACAGGAATCCTGCTATTTTAAACAGCAGCTTGCGGGATGATTCAGTGTCTGCTCAGGCAGACACGAGGCAATCAGGATGCTGGTCTTCAAGCCTTATTTTAGGGGGAACCTCTTCCTTCTGTGGTGGGTGTCCCCAGCGATGGGGTGAGATGGAAAACCCCAGGACACGGGACAGGGTCCAGTGGCTCCCTGGAGCTAGGACGGCGAGGCGCAGCTGTCCAGGAAGGGGAGAGCCCTGCGGGGGCTGAGCCCTGCGGCAGGGTCACCTCTCCAAACCTTCTCTGTCAATGGTCTGCAAAGCCTCCGGTGTCCCTGCAGCTTCTTGCACCTTTGGAGCTGGATCTTCCCTGCCAAACTTTCATCGTCTTGCTGCTTTTCCTTGCCCTATGTCTCCAGCACATCCTCCCTCCTCCAGACAGGGTGGTGAAGGTGCTGGGGTGCCCCGGCCCTGGTCCCTGACCCCCTGCTTTCTGTCCTGGGGTAAAGCCCTCCCTCCAGCTGCTGCCAGAGCTCTTACATAGATAATGTCACCGGGAGCAGTAGGCTTTAGTAGAAAATTCCCTCTTTCAGACGTGATTGATTTGGATTCCCCCCAGTCCTGGTTTCCAGGCACCGACGGCTGCTGGAAACGCTCTCCTGGCGACAGAAAATCCATGGGAAAGCAGGCAGCCTGATGAAGTATTCATGGGGATTTTTATCACTGGTTTTTACCCGCTGCAGGAAAGTCAGCTTTATTTTTAGTGAATGATGGATCCAGCGGTAACACAGGAAAAATACTCCATCTCCCTTCGAGCTGCATCGGAGGCATTGGAGTGGGCCTGTGCCTGGGAATGGGAACTAAACAAACTATCTCCTAAGTGTTTCCTGACTGATTCTGGGATCATTAAACCACCTGAAAGATGCTATGACTGATCCTCTGCTACCCCAAGTGCTGCAGCCCGTGGCTCCCGCCGGACCCGGGCGGCTGAGCCTTCAGCGATTCCCGTGGCCACAGTGTTCCCATTGGCTCCCTAATCCCCAACCTGCCTCTGTCCCAGAGAGAGCAGGAGAATGAATCACAGCTGATTAATTTGCCTTATCCAGAAGAATCTGCCTGAATTAGCAAATGTTTTGTTATATTTGTTTCTATAATGGACAGGAAAACACCCCTTAGTGCCCGGCAGCTGCACCCATGGCTGCGCCAGCCCTGCCAGCATGAGACCCGGGAGTCCCGGTGTCACTGAGCCCTGACGAGACACTCACATCTGGCTTCAAATGATCTTAAAACATATTTCTGAGCCAGCAAAGCTCAGCCACTGCCTTCCCGGGGTTTTCCCACTGCCTTTTCCCCACAGGCACTGCTTGCGGCCCGGCCGGTGCTGAGATGTGCTCTGTCAGCAGCAGATGCTTAATCTGTTTAAAAATAAATCCTTCACTCTCCTGTGACTGATAGGAATCTGTTACAGCAAATCCCACTGTAACGTGGAACCTGGCCATGGCTGTGAAACTTCAGCACTTTCTTCCCACTGGGCTCCAGGGAAAGGCTTGGGTCCCCCTGCTGTGGGTCTGAGGCAGCTCTGGAACTTGCCATTCCCTGACCGTGTTTACACCCATTTACTGACACAGCCACAGGTAACACCCTGCTGGACAAAGAGCCTGGGACCTCTCCTTGCTCTGACAGGGATGACCTGTCTGTGGCCAGGTGTCCGAGGGATGTGGGATGGCCCTGCTGTGGCCGTGGGCATCCCCACTGTGCCCTTGGGGTGGATAATCCCAGTGCCCTGTAAGCGGCTCCTGCTGGGAGGGACTGCGGAGCCTTTGCCCTGCAGCAAGTGGGGCAAGAACTGGTTTAGTGAGTGACCCCACGTGCTGCCCACGCCGCCTGCGTCACCGGGTGTGTTCAGTGTCATCTGCAATCAGGGCCTGTTTCAGCCCCGAACCGAGTCCTACGGCTTCTGCAGCTCCTTGAGCCATCACCTCATAGCAGGTACCCGAGTGTGTTGTTGTCTTCCTGACCAGCTGGTAGAGAGACAGGGAGAAAGGATTTCTTGGTAACAGCAAGGAATGAGTCAGTTCCAGAGATCTGGATATTAAATCCTTAATTAGTGATAGCCTTCTGTGTGCAAGAACCCAGCAGGGCTCTTCCCATGAGTGCTGGCAGCAGTTGCAGTGCTGGCCTTGCTCCCTGAGGCTAATCCTGGTGGCCCTGGGGATTACCTGCTTGGACACGGCGCGTCCAGCCCCAGGACAGATTGTCCAAGGTGATCCAGCCATGCCACCAGCACCCTCCACTTGGGCATGCATGCCCAGTTTGGAGCCAGGTGATACAGTCAGACATGGGGAATGGGGATGGTTGTGCCTGATGATACCTTGTACCTGTAGGGACAGGAAATAACTTTAAAATCCCAAAGCCTCGGCATCTGGGGGGGTGTTCAGTGCTGTTGTGTCTGTTGGGTGTCAAATCCCATGTGCAACAGCAGGGACCTCGGCCTATAGAGTGCAGCATCACACGGTTATAGAACACCCTTTTGGCTACAACGCCTTCTGAGGGCTTGTGAAACACAGCAGTGCCTAAAAATACCCAGTTGTCAAATCCCTGCTGCGGGTGCACTCGCAAGGTGTCTGTGGTACTCGGGTGGCTCAGCATGGGGATGCTCGGGACACATCGCCTGCACTGGTGGAGTTCCCATCCCTATCCTTGGTCCCTCATGTCCCCAGAGCCCTCCGTGTCCCCCCTTGGTGCTGGCCATGGCTCTGTGCGGGGCAGCCCCAGTCCCTGTGCAGGACGCAGCCCACGGCGCCGGCGTGTGCTCTCCCCAGGGAGCTCTCCACGGAGATTCTAGCGGTTCACAGTGGGCCATGGCTAACCTGGCCATGGGCATCCTCCTGCAGCCCTGTCACTGCTTGTGGTGACACAGGGCCTTGGGGTGCTGCAGGGGCTCGGGCTCTGCAGTGGGGTGCTTGGTGTCTTTCCCCTCTGCCTGCCCTTGTCCCGAAATGGAGATGATTGTTCTCTGTGCCCGGCTACCAGGTGCTGTTGCTGGGCTGGGCAGGTGCTGTGTCGCTGTCCCAGTGGAGCAAGGTGACACAGGGACAGCCGTGGCCACCTGGGATGCATAGACTCAGCAGAGACCCCCAACACTGGTGGCCCCAGCAGACAGGCTGTCCCCATGGGAAGAGAAGCTGCCCATCATGGTCTGGGCTGCTTGGAGATGCTCTGCTGAAGCAGGCAGGGGTCACCCCAGTGCCATGGAAAGGCAGGTCTGACACCCTGAATGCTGCTGTGCCTCATGCTGTCCCACGTCTCTGCCAGGGACAAGGACCCCAGCAAGCCCTGGCTTGATGCAGTGTGGGGAGGCAATTCTTCCCCTCCATCTCTCAGGAGAGGAAACTGGCACCCCAGCCAGGGGCTAGGAGTGGTACCAGAGCCCTCTCCATGGGCTCAGGAGCGAGTGAGAGCTGCTGGCATAAATTACCAGGCTGTCATCCCTGGTGCTGAGATTCCCAGGGAATAGTTTAGCAGTTCAAAGGGCTGCTGAAACAATTTTGCATCGCATGATCACAGTCCCAGACCTGTGACGTTAAAAAGTGTCAGCAGTGAGGTGATTTCTGCAGCGGGGCTGCCTGTGGCCCCGGGGGTTGGGCATAGCCGGCCCTTCCCG
This sequence comes from Cnemophilus loriae, assembly GCA_013397755.1. Taxonomy (NCBI): domain Eukaryota; kingdom Metazoa; phylum Chordata; class Aves; order Passeriformes; family Corvidae; genus Cnemophilus; species Cnemophilus loriae. The sequence continues at coordinate 436,022 of VZTF01004366.1, forward strand.
GGCCCAGCCAGCGGCTTTGGTGCTAAGCGATAATTGGCCTAATGAACTCGCGGGCTCCTCGTGCTGGTGAGGAGCCCTCAGTTTAGCATGCCCGTGTCCCCCAGCACTGCATGCAAATGGCACTGAGCCCGCTCAGTTCTGGTGGCACTCGAGGGATGGGAAGTGACACCCATGCTGGTGGTGCCGCTGGTGGCACTTGTCTAGCCTGGCACGCTGAGGATGCAGCTTCCCAGCCATTATTTCATCCAGGATTTTGCAGGCTGCCACAAAGGGTCTCTTTCTGTGCCACTGCGCTGTTCCATACGTGACAGGTTTGGCACAGGAAGCACCTTCTGCTGCATGCTGGGACCCATCTCTCACCCCAAGCAGAGGCTGCCACAATGAAATGGGATGTGGGACTTCACTGATGAGGCTGGAGAAACGGAAAAGGAGAGAGCCCTGGCCGTGGAGGGGAGCCGGCCATGCTGGTGGGAAAGCTCTGGAGCTGCAAATCTGCCTGCAGCTTGGCGCAGGGGCACACTCAGCTGGGGACAGAAGTGGGAGGACGAGGGGCATGGGGGCCGGGGCAGTGGGTGGCCCCGTTCCTGCTCTGCCCCTCTCTGGCACTGACCCGGTGACAGCAGGCCTCGGGCCGTGTCCCTTGAGGTGGCAATGGGCGCGTGTTCCAGCAGCACCCAGGCCAAGTAGCTCCATCCCGGCAGTGCCAGCACCCTTCCCAATTCCTGCCTGTTCCCTCCCGTTCCCATGGCAACCTGTGACCTCACTGGGTTCCTTGGAGCTCTGCCAGCATTTTCAGCAGAAATAAAGCCAATGACCAGGGTTGTCCTGCTGTCCTCCCCGTCTGTAGGGGGTCTGTCACACCTGGGGCTCAGGTCAGGGCTGGCTCTGCTGCAGGGCTGATGTGCCCCATTGCAGGTCTCACACTCGGTGCCCACCACTGTGGCATCTGGCTGACCCAGCCCTCCTGGCTTTAGAAGCCCCTGGGATACAGAGGGCACAAGGGCACTCCCTTCCCTGCACAGGCTTCAGCTGCAGCCAGTGTCCAGTTTTCCAGGTGCCCAGTTTTCCCAGTTTTGCCCTGCTCGGCCAAGGCCAGAATGGAGAAGAGGGATCAGGAGTGAGACAAACAGAAATAAATGGAGAAACTGGTCCCTCTGCTCTGCCTGGTGGTGCCACTTGTCTCAAGGTCCCCCCCTGCCTAAGTGTCCCTTTTGCCCTGGGATCCACTTCCCCAGGGCTCCCATCTGGTCTGGGGTCCCTCCTGGCCTGAGGCTCTGGCTGTCCCTGGGGATCCCATTTGCCCAGGGGTCCCCCTTGGTTTCGGGGTTCTGTGTGCCTGGAGGTGTCTCTCAGCTCTGGCTGTGCCTGGGGGGTCCCTCCCGGCCTGGGGCTCCAGCCATGGGTAGGATTCCGTGCCAGCCCGAGGGTCCCACACGCCGGGGGTTCCCTCTCGGTCTGGGGGTCTCTCTCGGTGCGGGGTTCCCTCGCGGTGCGGAGCGGAGCGCTGGCGGTGCTGACGGTGACGGTGCTGGCGGCGGCCCCGGCATCCCGCGGCCCGGGGGCGGCCCCGGCGAGCGCAGCGCGGCGCGACCACCCCCGCAGCCGGCGGCAGGGAAGAAGGCAGGGACGGAGGCACGGGAGAGAGG